>SZWC01003681.1:173960-185812 GCA_023375785.1 Penium margaritaceum | reverse complement strand
AGTAGCAAGGAGTTATGACTGCCCAAACCCAGGCAGTGCCTATGATGGTCCAAGACGCCGAACAGGGCCATGCAACATGCAACAAGGACCCTATGCAGAGCATGACGATGCAGACGCGATGTGACGTGCTGGACGTATGCACACAGCAAATGCTGTGGCAATGACCGCCGGCAGCACGACCGCCGAGGAGGCCTGTCGATGGAGCTGAGCACGTCGCCGGAGAGAGGAGGCTCCAGCGAACTACGAGTAGAACTCAGCGTGCGTCGGCTCCACCGGACGACACTCCATCAGCGTCGAGTCTCGCCGTCAGTCATCTGCACGCCGATGTACACAAGCCGGGAGGACACAACAGAGCAGAATGAGAGATACGTAAAAAACCAACACCCCTCCATGACTCACAGGCGTCGTGCACATGGGCGGGCAGAGACACGGTCAACATCTAGACTCCCGCAGGGCACGCAGAGATGCAGGCAGAGACAGAGAGGGCAACTCACGGACGCACGCCGATTGAACTCACACCCTTCTTGAACGAGTCCCGTTTTAGTGCCTTGGTCAGGAATTCAGCCAGCCGCCGTGCTGTCTCAACCCACACGATGCTGATGCTACCGTCATGCAACAACGAACGCACATAGTGATACTCAGCATTGATGTGCTTTGTGCATGTGTGATGCACGCCGTCATTGTCGGCGATTACCATGGCACTCTCATTGTCACAATGCAAGGTGATGGATGCGACAGACTGACGCAACTTGGACAACAGACAACGCAACCACACACTCTCACACGCGCCCGAGCCAAGGGCCACGTACTCAGCCTCAGCAGTGCTGTGTGCAATTCACCCCTGCTTGCCACTGCGCCAGGACACAGCTGTGCCGCCGATCAGAAAGATCCGGCCCGTGCGACTCTTACCGTCTGGACTGCCGGCCCAGTCACTATTGGTGTAGCCCACAGCGACGACGGACGGCTGGCGGCGGAACATGAGACCTCGCTGAGGGGTCGAGACGACATAGCGCAGTACTCAGACGGCGGCCTCGAAGTGGAGGTGACGCGGCTCCTCAGAGAACTGGGCCAGGAGGTTGACAGTGAACGTGATGTCTGGACGCGTCGTCGTCGCCAGGAACATCAGTGACCCGATGACATGCAGATACGTGGTCACATCAACTGGCTCCCCCACAACAGCTGGGTCAGGACTCTTCAGCTTCACCTGGCCATCGGGTGACATAGGTGAAGATGCGCTAGGCACGAGGGGCAGGCCCTTAGCGAAGCGAGTGGACAGGGTCTGCACATAGGCAGCCTGGTGGACGTGCAGGATGCCCTGGGAGCGATCATGCTCGAGTTCCATGCCCAGGAAGACTCGGGCAGACCCGAAATCCTTCATTTGGTAGGCGGCGTGCAGCAAGTCCTTGACACGCTGGATGGCGGCCGTGTCTGGCAACGCAATGAGGAGATCGTTGACGTAGACCAGAACTGCGGCAAAGGTCTGACCTCGCGGGCTGACGAACAGAGCGGGGTCAGCGGTGCTGCGCTGGAGGCCGCCACGGAGAAGCGTGCTACTGATCTCCTGGTTCCAGCACCGAGGCGACTGCTTCAGGCCATAGAGGGCCTTCCGCAGCCGTCAAACTCTCCCCGTGCCGTCGTCGAAGCCTGGGGGCTGCACCATGTAGAGCTCCTCACCCTCCAGTGAGCCATGGAGGAATGCGTTGCTCACGTCCATCTGGTGCAGCTCCCACCCATGCTGGGCAAGCATGCTGAAGAGCGCCCGGCTAGTGGAGAACCGACCGACTGGGGCAAAGATCTGGTCGTAATCGACCCCAGGGACCTGAGCAAACCCCTTTGCTGTGAGGCGGGCCTTGTACTTGTCCAATGACCCGTCAGGCTTCCACTTGCGCCGAAAGACCCACTTGGCACCAATGGCCTTCCGACCTGGAGGGAGGTCGACGAGGTCATACACGTGGTGCTGCCGGATAGCAGCGAGCTCCTCGGCNTGGTTCCAGCACCGAGGCGACTGCTTCAGGCCATAGAGGGCCTTCCGCAGCCGCCAAACTCTCCCAGTGCCGTCGTCGAAGCCTGGGGGCTGCACCATGTAGAGCTCCTCACCCTCCAGTGAGCCATGGAGGAACGCGTTGCTCACGTCCATCTGGTGCAGCTCCCACCCATGCTGGGCAACCATGCTGAAGAGCGCCCGGCTAGTGGAGAACCGACCGACTGGGGCAAAGATCTGGTCGTAATCGACCCCAGGGACCTGAGCAAACCCCTTTGCTGTGAGGCGGGCCTTGTACTTGTCCAATGACCCGTCAGGCTTCCACTTGCGCCAAAAGACCCACTTGGCACCAATGGCCTTCCGACCTGGAGGGAGGTCGACGAGGTCATACACGTGGTACTGCCGGATAGCAGCGAGCTCCTCGGCACAGGCAGCATCCCAATGTGTGGCCTAAGGAGAGGCTCGAGCCTCGCGTAGGGTGGCTGGGTCCTCCGGGCGTCCTGTGGACCGGACTAAGAGGGCGTGTGCATCACGAGCTCTAGGTGGGATGCGGGCGAGTGCAGCCATGACAACATGCCGATGCTCGTGATGAAGCATGGCGTAGCCGAGTGCAGAGCCTGGGTGAAGGTCTGCGATGATGGCCGAAGTGGTCAAGCAGAGAGCCTTCGTGCCAGGGTCCCCACTCACGACCGTGGGAGTGGAGGAGACACGTGGAGCCATAGGGGGTCGAGGCACCACGTGACGCGGTGCGACGGTCTGCGCGCTCACTGTCGGCCGAGGTCGGAGGCTGCCGCCTGGGCCACGTGTGTAGCGTGGTCGGGCAGGAAATGGCATTGGGTCCGACGGGCCAATGGAGGCGGACGGGGCTACTGGCCTGGAGGAGCCGGCAGACGCGGCTGGGGATGCCGGCCTGGAGGGGCCAGCAGACGCGGCTGGGGCTGTCGGCCCGGAGGGGCCAGTGGACTCGACTGGGGTTGCCGGCCCGGAGGGGCCAGCGGACGCGATTGGGGCTGCCGACCCGGAGGGGCCAGCGGACTCGACGGGTGCTGGCGGCCCGGAGGGGCCAGCGGACTGCACGGGGGCAGCTGGCTCGGAGGTTCCGGCGGACGCGGCTGGGATTGCTGGCCTGAGAGGGCCAGTAGACGCGACTGGGGCTGCCGGTCCGGAGGTGCCAGCGGGCTTGACGGGGGCAACTGGTTCGGAGGTGCCAGCGGACGCGGCTGGGACTGCCGGCCCGTGACGGCCAGCGGACACGACAGGGGCTACCGGCTCAGAGGGACGGAGTGATGTGTCACCCGGAAGTGACAGGACGGAGGTCGGACTCACCACTCTCCCACGCGATGGGAGGGACACTGACGAGCCGGAGCGGATGAGGTCGCGGGGAAAGAGATCCTCGAAGAAGAGGGCATCGCGGGACTCGACGATGCCGTCGGGATCGGGATGGGTCCCAGAAGCGCCAGGCCTTAGACTAACGAGACACACCAAGGAAGGTACAGGGGCGTCCGCGGGGGGCGAGCTTGCCGCCCTGCTGTGGGGCGGGCAGTCACACAATGGACACGCACCCCCAGACGCGAGCCGGGCGGAGGTCAGCGCGCCGACCGCACCAGTGCTGGTATGGCATAGATTGGCGGGGAAGGGGACCTTGGGGAATCCGGTTCCAGACCCAGGTCATGTAAGCCATGGCTTCAAAATAGAAGCCATCAGAGAGACCGGACTCGACCCCCATGGTACGGACAACGTCCGCCATGGTGCGGTTCCACCGCTCGGATACGCCGTTCTGGGCGGGTGTGTAGGGCGCCGACATCTCATGGTGGACCCCGTGGGAGGCGAGAAAGGAAGTGGCCTCACCCATGTACTCTCCACCACGATCGAAGTGCAAGTGGCGAAGAGAGCGGCCACACTCGTGCTCCCTGAGGACAAGCCAGTCCTGAATGGCTCGGGCGACATCGCTCTTTTGCCGGAGGCAGAAGACCCAGCGGTAGCGAGAATGGTCGACCGTGAGGGTGAGGACATAGCGGCCATGCTTGCCGATGGACTCGGTGGGGAGAGGGCCCATGACGTCCGAGTGGACAAGGTCGAGAGGGGCGGATGCATGGGAGGGAGACAAGGGCTACGTGGACCGGTGCATCTTCCCCTGAGCGCAGTCAATGCACTTAGTGGGACACGGGAGAGGGAAAGTCTCTGGGTCAAGGCCCTTGGCTGGCTGGGTGCGGAGCATGCTCTCTACGGCAGCAGAGTGGACGTGGCAAAGGCGGCGGTGCAAGAGGTGGGTGTGCTGAGGAGATAGCATGCTGGTGACAAACATATGGCCTGTGGCGGCCGACGGGGACGAAACGGGAGGAGAAGAGGAGAGGCGGGGAACATGCCACAGGTTGCCACGGGCGGTGGCGTGCAAGACGACAAGACCAGACGGACGCAATGACACAGTGCCAACACCACGCGAGTGCACAACATCCATGCTCATGCGGTCAAGGGCAGTCACGCACAGGAGGCTGAGCTCGAGATCAGGGACGAAGAGGACATCGGTCAGAAAAACGTCACCGGCAGGACCACGGAAACGAACGATGCCAACACCACGGACAGGCAACACTTGTCCGGAACCCGTCCGGACACCGGAGACATCGCCTACAGGGCCGAGCATACCGAAGGCCTCATGAGAGGCAGTCATGTGATGCGTGGCCCCGGAGTCAATGATCCAGGTCTCAGTAGGGTCCTGGACAGGGGTCGCCAGATCAATAACGGTCACATGGCAGCAAGCGAGGGACACGGACGCGGTAGAAGGAGGCGCGAAACAAGACTGTCAATCGTCAAGCCACGCAATTTCGTCCAGGAGGGGGTCGGAGGGGACCATGGGAGACGACGAGACAGACGAGGAGACGGGACACAACCGCAGCTCAGTCTCAGTCATGCAGGGCTGGGCAGGAAGGCAGGAGGTGACGCAACTCGCACTTCCCTGGGGAGGAGGGCGAGGCAGGCCAAGCTAGAGCGCGATGAACTGCTCCAACTGACGCTCACGGGAGGACGCCCCGGGAGTGTAGACGGAGTGCGGAGTGACGGCTCCAACGCCCGGGTAGTAGGAGGACTGAGCCGGCGAAGGAAGCGGAGGCGTCGACGGCTGTGGATAGTACTACTGCGGCATGGGTGGCAGTGGGAGAGGCGGAGTTGTCGGAGTGGCAGGGCTGCTGGTCGAGGTCGGAGTGGAAGGGCCAGCAGCAGCGACGGCGGCAGAGGCAAGACGGCGCTCCCGCTGGCGACGCATGATGGCGATGACGCGCGCCTCGTCGGTCGGAGCGGGCACGTGTACCACCGGTGCTCGGGCGGACCACAGTTGTGGCAGACCGAGCCACCACTGCTGGACCCGGTCGACGACTGCTGCTGCTGCTGTTGCGGCGGACCCTTGCCTTTCTTGTTCCGGCTCTTCTTCTTCTTCCCCGAAGACGAAGAGGCAGCTGCGACGGGGGAGGCGATGGCCACGGAGGTAACGGCAGGGGAGGCAACGGCAGGGGATGCAAGGGCCTCCGTGCGGTGGAGCTGGGACTCCTGGCGAGCTTCTTGGATGCGGAGGAAGAGCTCATATGCCCAGGGCATGAGGGTGCCCTGGGCCGCCATGGTGGAGAGGACGTCCTGGGGGTAGCATACGAAGACGTCCGCGTACGCGCTGGTGGCGCTGCGCTTGATGGTGAGAAGCGCGGACAGAGGGGGCGGAGCGGATTTGCCGAGACGACGAAGGATGTCCTCCGCCCGCTACCAGTAGGTAGTGACTGTCTCGGTTTCCTCCATGTGCAAGGAGTTGAACTCCCGGAGCAGACGGCTGATCTCAGCATCGCTGGACAGGCGATGGAGCCTGGTGAGGACATGCCATGCGGCTGCAGGGTTTGGGATGTCGCCAGTAGTGAAGTCGCCGAGGAAAGGCTCTAGGGCCAGGCGGGATGCTGGAGGGGCGACTGGGACAAGGGCACGGACGGCGCAACCAGCGTCATACAACTGGTCCACCTGGGTGGAGTCGTAAGGGAGGGTGTAGTATGCCCACAGACCCTCACCTTGCGTCCAGATCTGGAAGCTGAGCTCCCAGCTCCGGAACTGCTCGCCGGCCTGAAGCGGCGGCGGCAGTGTCTCAAAGTCCTTCTGCCTGCGGCCGGCACCCAGAGTAGGGCCAAGGTCAGAGGTCACTGTCTGCCGCTGGCGCTGAGTCTGCTGCTGTGCCAGGTAGTACGTGGCAGCAGACATAGCTGGATTGGCGTGCCCAGGAGGGACGAAGGACGGTAGCACACTGGAAGCAGTTTGGGCGGCTACTGGCTGTTGCGCTGCAAGTTGCTGCGTCAAGGCGGCGAGCTGTTGCTGAAGAGTAGCGAGGGGGTCATGATTGCCGCCAACGACACCAGAGGGTTGCTGCTGCTGCTGCTGCTCCTGTTGTTGTTGTTGCTACTGCAGCTGCTGCTGTAGTTGCTGGTCCTGCTGCTGCTGCTATTACTGCTGCTGCTGCTACTGTTGCTGCGTCTGCTGCTCTTGTTACTACTGTTGCTGCTGCTGTGGCTGCTGCTGCTGCGGCTGCTACTGCTGCTGCTGTTGCTGTTGTTGTTGCTGCTGCTGCTGCTGCAGTCACTACAGGAAAGGGGGGGTAGGGATCCCTCCAATAGAGGAGGACCCCTCCTCACCGGGGCTACCAGCCATGGTGTAGTGTGTCCCCTCTCCCTTTTTTGTTGTTTTTTTGGTTGAGTACTGCTGATGTCAGTAGTGACGTCAGCCGAGGATGGCTGACGTCAGCAGAGGCTACTGCGTGTGTGCAGTGCTACTGGTTTCCCCCTTGTGTTTGTTTTTCTTTTGTTGTTGATGATGTCAGCAGTGACGGCAGCAGTGACGTCTGCGAACGGCCGCTGACGTCAGCAGCGGTGGATGCAGCCGCTATTGTGGGGCTGTAGCCGCGGTGTTGTTGGTGCTACCGCCGTTGTTGCTGCGGCTGCTGCGACTACTGCTGCTGCTGCAGTGGCTGGTGCTGCTGCTGCTATTGTTGCTGAGGCGGCTACGGCTGCGGCTGCTGTTGCGGCTGCTATGGCCGCTGCTCCTACTATGGCTGCAACTGCTGCTGCTGTTGCGGCTACGGCTGCAGCTGCTGTTGCAGCAGTTGCTGCTGCTTGCTGCAACTACGGCTCCAGCTGTTGGTGCTGCAGCAGTGGCTACTACTGCTACCGAAGCTGCTAATGTTGCGTGCTGCGGCCGTTGTTGCTGTTGTTGCTACAGCTGTGGCTGCAGCTGCGGTTGCTGCTGTTGCTGCGGCTGCGGCTGCTGTGGCTGCAGCGAACAGGAGAAAAAAAACGGGGGGGTCCCTGCGCGTTTTTTTTGTTTGTTTGTTTTTTTTTTTTCTTGCCCGTCGCTGCGAGCTTGCTGCTCGCTGCGAGGGACGAGCTGCGAGCAGCGAGCTTGCTGCTTGCTGCTCGTAGCGGGCAGCGAGCTCGCTGCCTGCAGCTCGCCGCCTGCAGCTCGTTGCGCGCAGCGAGCAGCGAGCTGCGGGCAGCTGCAGCTGCTGTTGCTACAGCTGCGGCTGCGGCTGCTGCTGCTGCTGCAGCTGGTGCTGCTGCTGCTGCAGCTGGTGCTGCTGCTGCTACTGCAGCTGCTGCTGCTGCTGCTTGCTGCGGATGCGGCTGCTACTACTACTGTAGCTGCTGCTGCTACTTGCTGCAGCCGCTTCTGCTTGCTACAGCCGCTGCTGCTGCTGCTGCTGTGGCCAGCTGCTGCTACTGCCGCCGGCTGCTGCTGCTGCGAGCTGCTGCGTGCTGCTACTGCTGCTGGCTGCTGCTCGCTGCCGCTGCTGCTGCTGCCGGCTGTTGCTGTTGCTGGCTGCTGTTGCTGCGAGCTGCTGCTGCTGCCAGCTGCTGCTGCTGGGTGCTGCTACCACTGCTCGCTGCTGCGGCAAGCTGCTGCTGCTGTTGCTGCTGGCTGCTGTTGTCAGTCACACCTGGAGGACGTCGCCGCGTGCGTCGTCGCCAGCAAGGGCCTGACGTGGCTGGCCGCTCACCTCCTCGCGTCAAACGTGGGGTCAGTGCTGCCGGAAAAGATCCGGCAGCATTTCCCCTGGCCCAGTGGCCGTGGGAAAAGCTTTGACGCTGCCACCAGGCGGGTCAATGCTGCCAGAAAAAATCCGGCAGCATTTCCCCTGCACTGGCGCGTATGGAGGTCCGCCGGCGTTGTCTGGCACCTGTACGTCAGTCTTCTGCTGCTTCTGCTACGCTCTGGCTCTGATACCAAGACAGAAATGCTAGGTTGCAGGTTGGGGCATTAGCGTTGTTGATGCAGCGCGCGGGCTTCCACGCTAGTTGCTTAAGTCAGCTGCCCCCTCAGTCTGCTGCCCTAGAGACTAAGTCTGGAAGCTCTGGGTTTGTTACTCAGAAGTGCGTGCGCCAGTGTTAGCGCCAGAAAGCAGCTGGAATCTGAAAGTAACTGATTAGCAATCAAGAATGAGACACAATGGGAGACCCCTCCAAGAACTAGCATCCTCCCAGCTCTGTAGAGCTTGTTACTCAGTTCAACAGCCAATCTGAAAATATCTCTATTTTCAGGCTGGCAGGTTTTCTTGGTGAGGCCTGCCAGGCGATTGACAGCCCGAAACCCGGGCGTCGTCCGTTTTGCTTGAAAACTGGACCATACCATAATACCAACGCTGCGAACGCAGCGGTGCGGTCAGAAATAGCTAGAAAAATAGTAGCAAGGAGTTATGACTGCCCGAACCCAGGCAGTGCCTATGATGGTCCAAGACGCCGAACAGGGCCATGCAACATGCAACAAGGACCCTATGCAGAGCATGACGATGCAGACGCGATGGGACACGCTGGACGCATGCAGACAACAACTGCGGTGGCGGTGACTACCGGCAGCACGACCGCTGAGGAGGCCTGCCAGTGGAGCTGAGCATGTCGCCGGAGAAAGGAGGCTCCAGCGAACTGCGAGTAGACCTCAGCGTGCGTCGGGTCCACCGGACGACACTCCATCAGCGTCGAGTCTCGCCGTCAGTCATCTTCACGCCGATGTAGACAAGCCGGGAGGACACAACAAAGCAGAATGAGAGATGCGCAAAAAACAAACCGTAGCCACAACCAACACGTACACGTGAAGTGNGTGCGGTCAGAAATAGCTAGAAAAATAGTAGCAAGGAGTTATGACTGCCCGAACCCAGGCAGTGCCTATGATGGTCCAAGACGCCGAACAGGGCCATGCAACATGCAACAAGGACCCTATGCAGAGCATGACGATGCAGACGCGATGTGACGTGCTGGACGTATGCACACAGCAAATGCTGTGGCAGTGACCGCCGGCAGCACGACCGCCGAGGAGGCCTGCCGATGGAGCTGAGCACGTCGCCGGAGTGAGGAGGCTCCAGCGAACTACGAGTAGACCTCAGCGTGCGTCGGCTCCACCGGACGACACTCCATCAGCGTCGAGTCACGCCGTCAGTCATCTGCACGCCGATGTACACAAGCCGGGAGGACACAACAGAGCAGAATGAGAGATGCATAAAAAACCAACACACGAGTCTCTCGACGTTGGGCCCGGGCGCCACCCAGGGATCGAACCCGACCGTGGAGCGAGCGAGCTCCAGGCGGTTTCTCACACGACCCTCAGGGGCTGGCGGACATGGACGGGGCAGCCGGCTCTGAGGTGCTGGCAGACATGGATGAGGCAGCCGGCCCTGAGGGTTAGGCGGACACGGACGGGGCACCCGGCCCTGAGGGGCTGGCGGACACGGACGGGACTACCGGCCCTAAGGGGCTGGCGGACATGGACCGGGCAGCCGGCTCGGAGGGGCTGGCGGACACCGACAAGGAAGCCAGCTCTGAGGTGCTGTCGGACATAGATGGGACAGCCGGCGAAGACGGTCCTGCGGGTGCGGACAATGGAACGCCTAAACGTGGCTGGACGGAGGACAAACCCACCACTCCCTCACGCGACGGGAGGAACATTGACGCGTCGGAGCGAATGAGGTCGCGGGGAAACAGGCCCTCAAAGAAGAGGGTATCGCGGGACTCGACAATGTAGTGTCGGATGGGATCCCAAAAGGGCCATGCCTTTGACTGGCGCAAGACGCCGAGGAAGGTGCACGGATGACCGCGAGGCTCGAGCTTGCCACCCTAGTGTGGGACGGGCAACCACAGGATGGCTACGAAGCCCCAGACACGGGCCGGATGCAGGTCGGCGCATTGACCACACGAGTGCTGGTACGGGTTGGACTGACAAGGAATGGGTCCGTGGGGAATCCGGTTCCAGACCCATTTCATGTAGGTCATGGCCTCGAAGTAGAAGCCGTCAGATATACCTGATTTGACCCGCATGGTGCGGACGGCGTCAGCCATGGTGCGGTTCCATCACTCAGAGATGCCGTTTTGGGCTGGCGTGTAAGGCACCGACGTCTCATGATGGACACCACGGGAGACGAGAAAGAGTGTGGTCTCCCCCAGGAACTCACCCCCGCGATCAGATCGGAAGCGGCGGAGAGGGCAACCACACTCACGTTCAACACGGACAAGCCATTCCTGAATGGTGGGAGTGACATCGCTCTTCTGCCAAAGGCAGAAGACCCAGTGATAGCAAGAATAGTCGTTCGTAAGGGTCAGGATGTAACGACTGTGCTCGCCGACTAACTCTGTCGGGAGGGGACCCATGACATCGGAGTGAACCAGGTCGAGCGGGGCGGACGCTCCAGAGGGAGAGAGGGGATAGGTGGAACGGTGCATCTTGCCTTGAGCGCAATCGATGCACTCAGTGGGGCACGGCAGAGGAAAGGAGGCTGAGTCAAGGCCTGTGGCCGGCTGTGTGTGAACCATGCTGTCAATAGCGGCATAGTGGATGTGACAGAGGCAGCGATGCAGGACATGCGTGTGTTGTAGAGACAGGGTGCTGGTAACAAATACGTGGCCAGTATCTGCCGACGAGGAAGAGACAGAGGTAGAAGCGGACAGGCGCGGTATGTGCCACAAGTTGCCACGGGTGGTGGCATGCAAAATGACATGACCGGACGGACGCAACGACATAGTACCCGCACCACGCGAATGCAGAACGTTCATGCTCATGCGATCAAGGGCGGTGACAGAGAGGAGGCTGAGCTGAAGGCCAGAGACAAAGAGAACATCAGTCAAGAAGACATCACCAGCTGGACCACAGAATTGTACGATGCCGACACCACGAACGGGTAATACCTAAGCAGAGCTCGTTTGAACCCCGATGACATCGGCGATGGGAACAAGAACATTGAACTCCTCGCGCGAGGCTGTCATGTTATGCGTGGCCCCGGATTCGATGATCCAGGTCTGACAAATCCTAGAACGGTGTGGCCAGGTCACTGATAGACACATGACAATGGGCGCGCGACGTTGACAAAGTGGACGGAGGTGCGAACCGGGAGTGCCAGTCATCTAGCCAGGCGACATTGTCACAAAGAGGAGCAGGAGGACAAGGCATGGCACAGGACGGGAAAGACGGAGATACAATGCATGATCGTAGCCCTGATTCTGTTATGCAGGGTGGAGATGAACTAGCGACAACGCTACTTGCACTTCCCTGGAGAGGAGGGCGAAGAACGCCAAGCTGGAAGGCGATGAACTGCTCCAATTGGTGCTCACGGGCGGAGGGTCCGCCGAAGTAGATTGACTGTGGTGTGACGGTTCCGGAGTCCAGGAGGGGAAAGGAAGGCGCATACATACATATATACATACATACATACATACATACATACATACATACATACATACATACATACATACATACATACATACATACATACATACATACATACATACATACATACATACATACCTACATACATACATACATACATACATACATACATATATACATACATACATACATACATACATACATGCAT
>SZWC01003681.1:150975-163884 GCA_023375785.1 Penium margaritaceum | reverse complement strand
TGCGGTGGCGGAGTGGGCAAAGATAAAGCGCGCATGGGACATCATGAACCCAAATACACCCGAGGACCCATACACCATGTGTTGGTGGTTGGGCATGAAAGCACCCCATGCTCGCCCGTTGTTGTGTCCACCCAAGTGGGCGCCATGGATCTTTGTGTGGCCACTTCCATGTTCGCAGTTGTGATAAACATCATCGTTTACCTCATGTCTTGTGTGATCTTCATAACTTAATGCAGGGCAATGTGGAATGAACTTTTTGCACAGAAATGAACAATGTACCACCCTTTTCCTGATTGTTAGTGTGCATTAAAGCAACTGAATGTCTTCTGAATGTCCTTTAGGGTAATTCTGAACGTAGTAATGAAAATTATAGCAGTCAAATGAGGACATTTCACACGCACAATTATACCGTTTTACTGGATAATTTGGGCTCAACTAATTTCAAGTCTCATGTTCAATATGTCCCCCTCATTGTTTATATAGTCAGCAACATAATGAACTGAAATTTCACCTCTTCAGCGTATGTATGATCAGGATATCCAGCAATGTAGCATCCAGACTAGGACACTTCATGAAGAATGTACCAATGAGATCATTTGTTACTTCCTGAAGAAATGATGTACTTACTTCCCACGAGGTGGTTGTGCAGGCTATAACAGACAGTCTCATGTGTTGTTTTATGAAGTGCTTTGTCAAGGTTATCGTGTCAAGGTTGACAATTATTTCTCCTATTCTTATGATGTTCAAAGTGAGGCATTCGTTTTAACGTTATGAACAGTCTTTCCGCCTGTAGTATTACCCTATCAACATTCATAAGTACAGTTCACCTACTTTTGGCACTACTTGTTAATGAAGTTGGCACCTCAAATGACCAAATTTGCACAAGGGACTTGGTTCGAGTACAATCAATTATGGAAATGTCAAAGACTAAACACCACACACAGTGAACGTGGGGTACATGATATCCTCGAAGAGTTCACGACTCAATCCCCGGAGAAAGTGAAGAATGTCACAGACAAGACACAGCTGCTCCCATGGCTGACAGTGTTCAGCATCGTAGAATACCTCGAACTGCGTGTCTGAATGTTGGCCGCCACATCTGCTTCTCGGAACATGCACACCACTAGCCCCCCTCCCCACATGCAATGAACTACTGTGTCTAAGCCTAACCCTGACCTTCTGCCTAACCCGAACCCCCCCTCTACAAGTGAACTGTGAGCCGCCTCTCAATATGGTTTGTTAAATCTCCCAAGTCCAGCATACTTCATCCTGCACATGAAGAAAACCAAGTATTAGTCATGAGAACCTCATGAGGCAAGTTGCATGAGAGTGTCTATAAGAGGGCATGAGGACAAATAAAACAAGTACGTACCTCACTCTGCCTCCTCTGGCTCTTCCTCGTACATCTCCTGCCACTCTCTCTCCTCCTCATCCAACTGCTGGGTGTGCTCATCCTACGTCACCGTCTCACCATCATCACCAACAGGAAGGGGAGTATGCACCAGAGTCATCACTTTCAGCACCAACATCGTCATCATCCTCTTCATCCTGGGGCGGAGCCTCAGGATCGTACTCCACGTCACCACTGGCATACGCTGCAACTAGAGCATCCACAGCTGTGGAGGCAGTTGCACGTGCCTCCAAGGCTATTGCGGCCTGTGCAGCAGCAGCCTCTAGACCTCCATCATATCCCCTTGCTGCAGCCTGTGCAGGGCTGGGACCAGGATTGTTTTTGCAGCGTGTCCTGGTGTGGCCTTTTTGCCCACACCGTGGGCAAATGAAGTTTTTATTGCGCAGGGTCTCACGGTCTTTCCTTGCGCTGTGCGGACATCCCTTCCCTCGCCTTGGTCCCTTGCAGCCACAGTGGTTTGACCGGCTGAATGTTCTTCACCAGTGGAGAGGGGATGGGGTTGTTGTATGCCCGTCGGAACGCCATGCACGTGAGTCCAGGGTCGACAAGGTTCTCTGCGTTGATGCGCTTCACGAGCAAGAAAGCGCATGCATGATGACATGGCATTCCGAACTCCTTCCACCGGCCACAGCTGCAAGTTTTCTCAAGGAGGTCAACCTGTCGAGGATTGTTCGTTAGACCATCCACTGTTGCGGTGTTTGGGCCCTCCTCAGTCACAGTGTAATCACGTGCCACTGCTAGGCAGTTGAGCAGTCGGTCAGCTTGGGCAGGGGCCAAGGAGGTCTGTACAGCTTCAGCCTGGGCACGCCGAGCACAAAACATGCGCTGCACAAAGGGCAAGATGCTGACAAAATAGTAGTATGGATACATCTTGCGGTGCGCTGCAATGCGTGCGTTCCAGCTCTCTACTGTGTTGGAGGTGGTGTGGCCCTCCCTGCCTAGAGGGCAGTGGAGACGTGTCCATTTCTCCAGAGGTACACCCCCGACCACAGTCCCATCCTCACCTGGCCTGCCAAAGAGATATGCATAGGCAGATGCACTCACTTGCCGCAAGTGGGTGGTTGCCTTTTGCCACTGGTCAACATTCAGCGCATGCGCACACTTCCATGCCTAGTGTGCGGCTTTCTTCCCTTAGGAAATACGGACGTTCTCGCGCAAGTGCCATGCGCAGTACGTGTGTGTAGCACCACCTAGAAACTTTTTCACCACTTAGAAACTTCTTCACCACTTTCTCCAGGCCCTTCTCTCTGTCTGTGATGATGCACGTCCCGGGCAGAACAGCAGTGGGATACAGTGACGGCACCAAACTTGCTTGTCACACGAGCGCGCAGGAGTCAGGTACAACCCTTGTTCTTCACCTCAGCGCACGTCACGTGGAATCTGGCAGGCTCACTGCACACCCACTTCAGTCCGAAGCAGTTGTCAACCGCGTAGTCCTCCACAAACGCCCGGGCGGCATCCATGTTGTCGAAGAACATACCCTCTGCCGGCTCCTTTGGCGTCCCCTTCTGCTTCTTCGGGCTTTGGCATGGTTCATCATCCGAATCACCTTTCCATGAAAGCATAGCAGAAAATGACATGGGAAAGAATGGGTTTATAATGCAGTCCAGGCAAAACCAAGAAGAGGAACCTGAACTTCCATCCGCACTGTCGCCGTCTTCCCAAAAAAGCAGACAAAGGATGCATCATGGGCAAAAACTGAGCATTACCGAGGTGGCCAAGTGGCGCGGACAGGACGCGACGGCACCCCATGCTAAACCTAACCAGTCCGGCTTCCCGGAAATTAGGGGACCTGGGAGCACGGGGTGGTTCATTCGGGAGTTGGTTCTGTGGGAGGGCGTCCCACTCGTCCAACCGCCGGGACCACCAATCATCGTTCTGATCCCGAGTCGACCGAAACATAACATCTTCAAACGCGCCTGATGGGTTGTTCGGCGGTGGGTTATCGGGGTACCACCGCGGTGCAGGTCCCTGAGCAGACCGAGGAGCGTTCTCGTGAGGACTTGGTTGCGTGGCAACGAGCCACGCGTGTTCTTGGGAAGCCATCCAAAACGGTGGGTATTTAGTCCACAAAACAACATCCTATTGATCCAATGTAACCTCCTCATTAGGCTTACCAAAGTCCTCTACGATTTGTTCGTTCACCATTCCGGGTGCACAAAGGATGCAGTAGCAGAAGAAACATCGTTAAAGGGAGCGGTGACGGCGTCAATGACGACGACGCAAGACTGAATGACACTGGATGAAACTCCAGAGGTACCCTGCCGAAACATGTGGTGCAAGTGGCGGACAATTCGAGGATAGGTGTACACGTAGGATAAGGGCACTGTCCGCCGATACCCCTCTTGATGCACATACTATGCCACTGTAGTGCATGTCATCCACAGTCCGGCTGCAACTAACATTACACCATGCTTTTGGGTACCCAACGGCATGCCCATAGCCACTGACGGTTGAAAGGATGTGACAACGACATGTGCTCGGCAGCTCGTCATGGCGTGCCGCTGAAGTTGCAACACGGACAGCTGTCGAATGGTCCAGCAACGCAATGTAATTGGCCCGCTTATCGCTTGCTGTGCTGGCCATACAGCTGTTAGGCGCGGCATGACGTTTGGATGCTAGTGCATGAACCTTGCCAGCTCAGGGCCGGGGATGCCGCAGGGAGTGTTTTGATCTGACGAGGACATTGCATGTGCTGGTAAGACGGCCATGCAGACGTGCGGTGTGTGGATTGACGAAAACCCGGACTTGTTGAAATATGTTGAGAATAACCCCCGTAAACGAGCACATGAAGCACGTTGAACCGCACATTTTTGAGTACCAAAACATTTTCATTGTTGACTTCATAACAAACCGTAAGTCTCGAGTACATGCATGCCGCGTGGTTGTGCAAAATGAGGACCAAATTATGGGAAAAGTGAAATAAAAATACCCGGACACCCTTCTCCGATAGAAAATTGAACCGTATGCCGTCACATTACAACTTCGACAATTGCAAGGGGTACATGGGGCTTATTGTTCATGGGTATGGGCGAATGAGGCTTATCGTGCTGGCGGAGGGGCAGATCAGGCTTATTGCTCCGACGGAGGGGCGGATCAGGCTTATCGCACTGACGGAGGGACGAATGGCGCTTATCGTTCCGACGGAGGGGCGGATGAGGATTATCGCTCCGACGTAGGGGCGGATGGGGCTTATTGTGTGAAACTTGGGGTATATAGTCACTCCGCCCAATGACTAAAGCTTACCAAAATGGAGTTGACTTGCCGTTGACAAGCCACCGCTGGACACGGGAGTGGAATGTGTGTGGATCCATCAAATGATGTCACACATAAGGCACAACTGCCCACGACCACCCGATGCAATGGGTGGATCGGGGTTCCCTACGATCCCATCGTCGAAGTGTGGATTAGAATCGTAGAATATGTCTTTGGTAATGTACATCAATGAAGGTACAATGTCCCATGGTTCTGGGCACATGCTGAAATACAAGTTTACCATAGAACGGCTCCATTCCTCGTGCACTCTTGACAGCACATAACATGTCCCAACCCCATAAACGAATGAATTCACTATTGCCAGCGTTGAAAAGGATTAAGTACACTCCATTAACTCATGTTACAAATGATGCAGAGGACTAGGAATGGTGTTATCTGTGGCTCAAATACGGTTTGGTACTCCGGTGTAGAGCAAGATGTTCCTTGAAGCATTTGTCAGCTATGTACCTATGTTTCAGTTTTCATGACGTTTCATTGTGATTCCTATCATATTAATGCAAGCTTAAATTTACTGGAGATATTTCATGGTTCATGTGCACAGGATTGTTGTAACAAAAAAATCTTCACACACTATAGAATAAAACACTTGAATTCTGACTGCATGCCTTGACACAACATTCTAACACACAACCTCTATAACGTGTGGTACACAGACTAAGTCCCTAAACTAGTAATGCCTCCAAAACCAAGGCCACCATCAACACCTTTGGTGCATGAATTGAAACTGTTCCAGTAGTTGAGGGCTTGAACCTCGTACGCCTGCACGTTGACATGTTGGTAATGGATTAAAGAGTATCCATGATGGAAAACAAGTATGTAAAAACAAGTGGTTTACATGAAATACATACAGTTCGTACACCTTTCTTAAGTCCCAAGTGCATCCATGCCACACACTTGACGAATGTCCTCGCCTGTGCCTTCTTCACCCTCTACCTCAGCATCTGTCCCTCCCTCGTCCTCTTCCTCTGATTCATCTTTTTGCGCCATCCTACATCTTCCCGTACTCTTCCATGAACCTGGCACCTTCTGCGTCGTGGTCCTCTTGTGTCAGTAATCCATGCACCGATGCTGCTGTATATCCGAGGGAGTCTTCACTGCCACAGTCCGAAACATTGTCGTCAAAGTCGTCCTCTGCTGCCTCGCCAACCTCCTCGTCTATGTAAGAGTCCCTAGACTCAGCTTCAGGGTCATAGCCGTCTGGGTCAGAGTCATCGGTAGATGCTCCATCTGTTACGACACCACCACTTGCTTTGCAATGTGCCGCCACTGGTCTCTATTGTCCTGCATCTGCTGCTGATGTTGCAAGGTCATCTTTGAGTTGTGGAGTTGCCTCATGTACATGTGGTACTGCGGGATTGGGATACTTCTTCTTCGTGTGGCCCTTGCATCCACACTTGGGGCAGATGAAGCTGCAGTCACGGAGTGGTTCACACTCCAGCAGACACTCCTAGACCTCCCAAGGCCTTGGCGTGGTCCTGGTTGCCCCCAGCCGGACGAGGCAGCGCGGATATCATCTGCTGCAATGGACGGCATGGGATTGCTGTACGTCTTACTCCTGTACATCATTGTCTGGCCGATATTGATGCGACGTGTTGGATCTTCATCCACCTCCATTATCACTGCACACGCGTGCGGGAAAGCCTGGCCAAACTCGTGCCATCGTTGGTCCTCGCACCATCGAAGACTGCGGCCCTCCATAATGACATCTTAGTCGCAGGCCACTGCGAAACTGTCCCATTGGCGAACACGGACGAGACGGCCAGCGCAGTGGTGCCAGCGGACGCAGATGGGACAGCTGGCCCAGAGGGGCTGGAGGATACGGACGGGGTAGTCGGCGCAGAGGTGCCAGCGGACGCAAATGGGGTAGCTGGCCCAGTGGAGCTGGCTGACACGGACGGGGCAGCCGGCGTAGGGGTGCCGGCGGACGCAAATGGGACAGCTTGCCTGGAGGGGCTGGCGGACACAGACGGGGCAGCCGGCACAAAGGTGCCAGCGGGCGCTGACGATGTGACGCCCGGATGCGGCTAGACGGAGGACGGGCCCACCACTCCCCCACGCAACGGGATGGACGTAGATACGCCGGAGCGAACGAGGTCATGGGAAAACAAGTCCTCAAAGAAGAGGGCATCATGGGACTCGACGATGGAGTGCCCGGAGGGATCCCAAAAGCGCCATGCCTTTGACAGTCGTGAGACACCAAGGAAGGTGCAGGGCCAGCCGCGAGGCTCAATTTTGCCGTCTTGGTGTGGGGTAGGCAGGCACACGATGGTTGAGCAACCCCATACGCAGGCCGGCCGAAGGTTGGCGCACTTGCTACACCAGTGCTAATACGGTGTGGACTGATGGAGAAGAGGTCCGTGTGGAACCCGGTTCCAGACCCATGTCGTGTAGAACATGGCTTCAAAGTAGAATCCGTCAGAAATACCAGACTTGGTGTGGAAAGCGTTGGCCATGGTGCGGTTCCACCGCTCAAAGATGTCATTCTGGGCTGGCGTGTAAGGCACCGACATCTCATGATGGATGCCATGGGAGGCGAGGAAGAGTGTGGTCTCCCCCATAAACTTGCCACCGCGATCAGAGCGAAAGCATCGGAGAGGGCGACCACACTCGCACTGAGCACGGACAAGCTAGTCCCAAATGGTGGGGGCTACATTGCTCTTCTATCAAAGACAGAAGACCCAGCGGTAGCAAGAGTAGTCGTCGGTGAGGGTCAGGTCATAACATCCGTGCTCCCGGATGGACTCCGTCGGGAGGGGACCCATGATATCATAGTGGACCAAGTCCAGTAGGGTGAGCGCACGTGAGGAGGACAGGGAGTAGGTAGACATGCATCTTCCCTTAAGCACACTCAATACACTCTGTAGGACACGGAACTGGAAAAGAGGTTGGGTCAAGGCCTGTGACAGGCTGCATGCGGAGTATGCTGTGGACAGCGACAGAGTGGATGTGATATAGGCGGCGGTGCAGGAGACATGTATGCTACGAAGAGAATGTGCTGATTGTAAACATGGGGCCTGTGTCAGCCGATGGGGAGGGGACAGAGGGAGAAACGGACAAGCGCGACACGTGCCACAAGTTACCACGGGTGTTGGCATGCAAGATGACACGACCGGCCGGATGCAACGACACAGTGCCAACACCACACGAGTACACTACATCCATGCTCATGCCGTCAAGGGAAGTACCAAAAAGGAGCCTAAGCTCAAGACCAGGGACAAAGAGGACATCAGTCACGAAGACATCCCCAGGAAGGCCTCGGAAACTAACAACACGGACGCCGCGAATGGGTGAAACCTGACCAGAGCCTGTCCAAACCCAGAGACATCGGTAACGGGGCCAAGGAAACTGAAGGCCTTGCGCGAGGCGGTCATGTGATGCGTGGCCCCAGAGTCGATGATCCAGGTCTCGGCCAGATCCTGGACCGGTGTCGCTAGGTCGTTAACGGTTACATGGCAGTGGGCGAGGGATGCCAACGAGGTGGACGGGGGTGCAAACTAGGACTGCCAGTCATACAGCCAGGCGACATCATCACAAAGAGGAGAAGGTGGGGATGGCGCAACAAAGAACAAAATGGGTGAAGGTACAAGGCAAGACAACAACTTAGACTCTATCATGCATGGCAGGGCAGGGGCACCAGCGACGACGCAACTCGCACCTCCCTGGAGAGGAGGGTGAGGCAGTCCGAGTTGGAGTGCGATGAACTACTCCAACTGACTATCACAGGTGGAGGGTTTGACGGAGTAGACCGACAGTGGCATGACGGCACCAAAGTCCAGGAAGGAGGAGGGAGGTGCAGGTAATGGAAGAACGGGCGCCAACGGCTGCGGATGATGCTGCGGCTGAGCTGTTGGAGGGTGAAATGGAGCAGGCGGTGCGGATATAGCTGTTGTTCTTCTATGCCCCATGGCCACTACTATGGCTTGACGGACAGGTTCGGCATGCACTGCTCCCTTGGTGTAAGTCCCCCAGACCTTGTTCGTGGTGCAAGTCCAAGCGAGACACCAGAAGTGTAGCGCAATGGATAGCATGTTGGACTTAGGGACAACAGGTCCTGCGATCAAGCGTTGATGTGCGCAGGAGGTTTTTTTACCTTCTAGCACAGGGGAAGTTTCTTAGACATTTCTCCATGCATGAGGAGAGTGCGCCACTTGGCGGTCAGTGGATGCGCCAATTGGCGGACTGGTGAGGTGGTGTGGAGTGACCACCCCAAAAGTGTCACTACCCACACACCTTAGAAGCCAGGCCTAGGACTATATGTACCAGGCTCATTCCTCATTCTAATTACACAATCTGGCCTTAGATGCTCCTCACAGAGTTGTCCAACAAAGGAACAGTATAAAGAAGACAATGGTTGGTCTAAGCCCCAGGAGTTAGTCTTTGACTAGCACCTCGCGCAAAAGTGACCAAGTGTTAAGTGGACACAGTTGCTAGCAAGTGATTGCCTAGGAACTGCTCAGTGTGGAACCGTGATCTTGAGGGTGATATCTTCTCCTAGCTGAAATGCTAGGAGCGGACGGCAGGTGCTATTGTGTCGGCCCTGTTTTCTAGTCCGTTTGCCACAGGCCGGTTGACAAAGGGTTATGGGCCCACACTGGCCAGTTGTAAGGCACGCTTCGCTCAACTCTGGTACACTCTCTCCAAGTGCACACGCCGGCTCCATCATCTCCATCAGCTCCATCAGCTTCATCAGCTCCAACGGCTTGGTCTGCACATAGCACACAGGGACTAAGGACAAGCTTTGCCCTTGGAGGCATGACCCTTGTGTCCCAACCAGGACAAGCTCTGCCCTTGGTGGCAAGACCCTGGGTGTGTTGGTGTAGATGTATTCTCTGTCTGCAGGTGAACATCGGCTGGAGGGGTAAGCAACGGATCTGCATCCTAAAACTGGTAGCAGACATCAGCTAACATCAGCCTACATCGGCCTCAACGCAGCAGAGACGTGGGAAGCAGACAAGGGCAACAAAAATGGTTGACCCATCGGGAGGAGTGGGGGCTGCCGCAGGGCAGTCCTCAAGCTCAACAGTGGCTACCACAGGGCAGACCACTGGAGTAAATGTGAGTGCTACGTCACTGCCGCAAGGTCTTGGACCCCTGGGAGGAATCCCCATTTTTGAGGGGATTGACTTCCCCCTTTGGAGATGGCAGTTCGAGCTGGCGATGAAATTGCGCGGCTTCATCAAGCTACTGAAGGGAGAGGAGCAGGTTCTCACGGAAGGCACATCTGAGCATGAGGCATGGATGGATCGAAATGATATTGTCATGTCATTCCTCAGCAACGCGATAGCCAAGAAGTATGTTCCCATCATTGCCAGGTACACGCTGGCTTCCAAAGCTTACGACAAGCTCAAGCGCGTGCACCAATCCACCTCCCTTGCGAACAGACTATTTATCCTATAACGGCTGATCAGCATGCGGGTGAATGAGGGTGAATCAATCCCCGATTTCTTACAGGAGTTTGAAGGACTCCTTGGCGAGGCTCGCCAGATGAACTGGGACCTTGATGAGAACATGCAAGCTGTGATCCTCCTCATGGCGCTACCGGAGAGCTGGAGCCCAATGATCACCGTCATGGGCGGCTGGAAGGAGGACGACCTGACATACACGGCAGTGTCCGAGTACGTGCGAAACGAGGCCATGCGCCACAGTGGAAGTGAGGCTAACTTCTCAGCCTATGCCGCATGCTATGGTGGCCACGGGAGCAAAGGGTCAGCCTCTGGTCAGAAAGGCGGCAGCGGAAGCGGTGGTTGCAGAGGCAACAATGGCGGCAAGGCTCCCAAGAGACAGGGTAACTGCCGCAACTGCGGCAAACCTGGGCACTGGGCAAGAGAGTGCAGGTCGCCAAAGAAGGAAGACGGCGGAAGCGGTGGGAACAAAGGCAACAAAAAGGGTGGCGAAGAAGCCACCAACATGATGGCACAGAGCACGCCTCCAGCAAAAGGAGCGGCACTGCTCAGGCCAGGAGCTTTCGGGCTCGACTCCGGCACCGATCATCACTCCAGCAACGACCAGGCTGGATTTGTCTCCATCGGCCCCACCGATCGGCGGTTCAGATGTGCAAACGGCAGTGTCGTCAACGCAAAGGGCGTGGGAGACAAGTTGGTGAGCATCAACCTTAATGGTGCAGAGAAGGATCTACGGCTACGTGACGTGGTCTACATGCCCTCCTTTGCGGCAAACCTTCTGTCCGTGTCAAAGATAACGGACAACGACATGACAGTGGTGTTCACACAGAAGAAGGCGGTCATCGCCAGGAACGAGGACATCAAGGTCCTCTATGCCAACAAAGATCTTGTGGCACAGGTTCCACGGGTTGACGGACTCTACGTACTGCAGACAATGGCAGCAAAGACCTTGGAAGACGAGGGTCATGCGGGTGCAGCGGAGGTAGTGGTCTCGGCACCAACACAGGAGAGCACACCAACGAGAACTGAAAAAGCAACCTCTACCGCAAAGGACGAAGACGCTGATCTGTGGCACAGACGCTTTGGGCACGTTGCAAACAGCACGCTCCAAGTCATTCAGCAACAACAGCTGGTCCGTGGCATGGATGGCTGCAAGAAGGATGCGGTTGGGTGTGGCAGCCTGTGTGAACCTTGCCTCCAAGGCAAGACCAAACGAACGCGCTTTGAGTGCAACGGTCGCCGCGCAGAATCAACCCTTGACCTGATTCACACCAACGTGTGTGGACCCTTTCGCACGGTGTCAAACGGTGGTAGCAAGTATTTTCTGACCTTCATAGATGACCACAGCCGCAAGGTGTGGATCTTCTTCCTCAAAACAAAGGGAGAGGTCAGAGAAAAGTTGTAGGAGTTTGTCGCCATGGTGGAGCAGCAGACCAGAAAGAAAGTCAAAGGGATGCGGAGCGACAACGGCGGAGAGTACGAGGCATGCAAGGGCTTGTTGCGGCAACATGGGATCAACCACCAGCCCACAATGCCTTACACGCCGCAGAGCAATGGTGTTGCCGAATGGATGAATCAGACCATCCTCGGCATGGTGCGTAGCATGCTCTTTGATGCAAGGCCTCCACCGCGGTTTTGGGCAGAAGCGGCAAGAACGGCATGCTATCTTGTCAACCTGACTCCTGCGGCTGCTCTGGGCAGGCGCAGAAAGTAGAAGGGCAAGCAACAGATGACGCCACAAGAAGTTTGGTCAGGGAAGAAGCCAGACGCATCACACCTGAAAGTATTCGGCTGCACCGCATGGGCAAAGGTCCAGGCGGGTGAGGGTGCCGGCAAGCTGGATTCAAGAGCACGAAAGTGCGTTATGGTGGGCTATGAGACGGCCCACAAGACATATCGCTTGTGGGACCTGGCAGGAAGAAGACTCATCACCAGCCGGGATGTAACCTTTGACGAGAGGAAACCAGGCAAGGAAGAGATGCTTGATCCTACGGAAACTCCAAAACAGGGAGAGTGGTTGGTGCTGCTAGAGTCAGGAGATCAAGCTCCTGAAAACTGGCAAGTGGTGCCAGTGCGGCAGGCCGTGAAGAAGAGTGGTGTGCCAGGGGGAGCGGCTGCGCAGGCTGACGCAGCGGCGAGCTCCGACACAGAGTCGGAGACGTCCGAGGCCTCTGAGACCAGCTCGGAGGCCAGTGGCTCTTCAAAAGAGGAAAATTCAACTCCAGGGTAGCCGACACCAAAGGAGCAACAGCATGGCAAACATCCACCAGCAATGCAACGTCGCAGCACACGACAAAGAAAACAAACTCCAAAGTACGACTCTGACGCTGGAAGCTGGACTGGACTGAGCTGGTCCTGTTTGGCTCAGGGAGAGCCGCTCACTGTGGCTGAGGCGCTGGCAAGGCCCGATGCGGCCAAGTGGAAGGAGGCGGTGGACAGCGAGCTCGCGTCCATCGAAGAAAATGGCACATGGGTGCTGGTGGACAGACCCGATAACGCTCACGTGGTGGGCTCAAAGTGGGTGCTCAGGTTGAAGCGGAAGCAAGATGATAGCATCGACAAGTACAAGGCAAGGGTCGTGGCAAAAGGGTTCTCACAGCGCACAGGGTCTGAGTACGATGAGACCTTCGCACCGGTCGTCACGTTTGCCTCCATCAGGTCCCTGCTTGCTGTCGCTGGCGCCAAAGACCTTGAGATCCACCAGATGGATGTGAAGACAGCCTTCCTTTATGGGAAGCTCGACAAGGAGGTGCTAATGGAGGTACCGGAAGGTGTCAAAGCACCCGAGGGTAAGGTGTGCAAGCTGGTGAAGGCGTTGTA
>SZWC01003681.1:103105-116261 GCA_023375785.1 Penium margaritaceum | reverse complement strand
CTGAAGAATCAGACACGTCTATGTCTCCCACCAGCGTGCCACACCGTGCAGCTGACATGACAGTGGCACGGTGTGGCACGCACACCACACATGACAGTGGCACGGTGTGGCACGCACACCACACATGACAGTGGCACGGTGTGGCACGCACACCACACATGACAGTGGCACAGTGTGGCACGCACACCACACATGACAGTGGCACGGTGTGGCACGCACACCACACATGACAGTGGCACGGTGTGGCACGCACACCACACATGACAGTGGCACGGTGTGGCACGCACACCACACATGACAGTGGCACGGTGTGGCACGCACACCACACATGACAGTGGCACGGTGTGGCACGCACACCACACATGACAGTGGCACGGTGTGGCACNACGACAATTGCACCACTAACACAAACTAAAACAAAACCAACAACAATATGAACAATGAAGACGACGACAACGACAGTGACCGTACAACACGGGCCGTACAATATGGTCCTGTGTCTTGGGCTGTTCTGGGACCGCATAACACCACAGCCGCAACACCACAGCCGCAACACCACAAATGCGAAACCACGTTTGCAGAAGAGCCAAGAGATCAGGAGGGGGTGACAGAGCCTGCGATGTTCCACAGACAGCTCACCCACTCACTTTTTGCGCAGCAAGGGAAAGCACGCCATGGCAGCGGGTGAGCTGCCGCCCCTGCCGGCCCCCATCTCCCCATTGGCTCCTCTGCCGCGACAGTTTAGGCTGGCGGCACCGCTGCTGCTGCTGCTGCTGCCGCCGCCGCTGCCCGCGCTGGTGCCGGTCCCCATAGTGGAGTGTGCGCGGTGAAGGTTGCGGTGGCAGTGGTGATGGCGGTGGCGCAGGGCAGGGGACAGGGAATGCGGCCGGTGGCGGAGGCGGCGAGGGGGGCAGCGAGGCGAGGGCGGCCAGTAGCGGAGAGGGAACAGGCCGAGAGCAGGGGCAGAGGGGAGCAAGAGCGGGAGCGGAGGAGTCTGGAGTGGGGGGGACTGGCGGGCGGTGGGGTGGGAAGGCAATCGAAGCGGGAGAGAGGCAGGCCGCACTAGGTGAAAGCGAGGACAGCGAGGGAGAAAGGAAGATCCAAGCGGCGAGGACGAGAGCGCAGAGGTGCCAGCGCAGAGTGGGAAAGCCTGCGGATCCATACGGCTGGCGCAGGGCGAAGGTGTTGCGCTGTTGCTGCGGCGATCAGTGGCGGACATGGAGCTGAGACATTGTGGCCGGAAGACGACACGGTGGCATGGATCACAGGCAGAAGCAGGGAGCAAAAATCTACCTGCCGTCTCAACCGCGCTTGACGCAGCGAAGGCGGAGACGACGTGGGCCGATGCACGCCGTGCGCGCTGTAATGCGCCCAGCCTCGTGGCGGTGGCGCGAGGCGAATCGAGCACCTTGAGAAAGCCCAGAAGCTGAACAGAACCTTCAGAAACAAAGTTTTTCTGGGCCGCTAGTCGCATCCGCGAGGTAGGGGACCTACCTCAACACCGAGAAGGTCCGGGAAATTGAAACCAACACCTCATGGACATTACATAAGTTGTTGCGGGATAGAGATCGAAATGTTAAAATCAAAAGGAAGGCGATATTAAAATTAAAAAACATAAATAAAATCTCTCAATCTCATTATGGCCTTAGTCCCACACGAACTTAAGAACGAGGATAGATTTAACCATGAATTGTGTTCAACGTTGGGGAAAAAAAAGATGAATATATGTTTTTGGAATCTGGGTTACATGGATCCAACCAGAATTCACTCCACATGACAGAAATTCGGGTGGACCACATAACCATGCACACATTTACATCAAGATCTATGCTAGGCATAGGAGGTCAATTAGGTTCGAATGTTGCTGTGGGAAGATTTTTTGATATACCAGAGTGCAGAAATATCTTACGAATTCCATCTAGAAGAAGATATCAATGTTTAGTGATCTCATCACAAAGATATGAAGGCACGAGCCCAGAAGCTTTCATCAAGGTTTGCTTGCATTTATGAAAAAATTATTCTGTGGAAAAAGAATTGAATCGAAAATTTAATTCCTTCCTCTTACATCAGCGACATACACGGGTCCCTAAACTCCATATATGAGCATTTCGATCTTTACCTTTGTCACCCACCATGCGCGAAACTTAAAAT
The DNA here is from genome assembly GCA_023375785.1 of Penium margaritaceum. NCBI lineage: Eukaryota > Viridiplantae > Streptophyta > Zygnematophyceae > Desmidiales > Peniaceae > Penium > Penium margaritaceum. The sequence goes on along the minus strand of SZWC01003681.1, from coordinate 114,110 downwards.
TTTTACAAATGTTCACCAAACAGCATTTTGACCAATTGCACCGACCTCCGGTGTTCCGTTTCAGAAGGTTCTCACAGGTCCAACAACCTATCAAGAAATTTCAACACAACTATTGGGAATCGTATCAACCTCTCAATACTATTCAGTATTGAGAGAACTTTCCAACAGCGTTAGACTTCTACAAAGACAAGCTTTTTGATTATCAGAACCCCCTGAATTCTTCGTGGAGTTTCTACAAAACACCTCTCACAATGCATTGTCGCATAAGTTGCTCGACATGATTGTCCAAGACCCTAATCATGGCGAATTACCGTTGTACACATGTACAACTGACAATTTTGACACTATTCATTGTAGCACACATATTCCTAATTCCAAATTATCTAATCGACCACATTTCTCAAATCTATGTCGTACACACGACGGCAAGGGTCTGTAGGAGACACAAGTTAGAGTGTCATCATGCGTCAATAGCATTTGCAGAGAGAAATGACAAATGACAGGTCCATGGCATAAGTACCTGCCGCGGCGCACGGCGGGTGTCGCACGCGGCAGCACAAGGTCTGTCCTAAAACAGGCCCAAAACCACTATCTTGGTCGTAACTTAGCGTAGACATGTCAGAACGCTACGTCGTCTCAACCTAGACGTGCAAAATAGAAAACCAGACGCTAGGACTGCCGACATGCATGTATCCGGCATCAAACGATGGACACACAATGCAAAAAACATGCAAATTGGGCCCATGGCCAGTTCACTAATAAACTCCTACGTGCTGCAGAAAAACTGCAAGAGGTCCCCAATAGCGTAGAGAGCTCTGTAACGGTCGTCAGTCAGCTGCAAGCTGGTAGTCCACCACCAGATGACGCACCGGTACCACCTGGGCCACATCACGAACCTGCACAGGCATGGACATGGCTGAGTGGTCACAGTAAACTGTACAAGTCGACAAGAAGGTCACAAATCACAACACTCACCCATGACCCTCTGGTATGCATTTCCATATACGTGCACTGAAACGAATACAACAACGAGTGTAGGAACAGTCGTGATACATACACAGTTACACCCCACACTCAACCACTCTCAGGCAAGGGGCGAAGCCCAATTGAAAGAAAGGCCATCAGAAACTTCCCGCGTGCTAGTGCCTTGGTCAAGAAGTCAGCACGCTGTATTTTAGTGCCAACCCATATGACGGAGATCACGTGTCGCTCCACCAAATCACGCACAAACTAATGCTCAACTACAATGTGCTTCATGCGAGCGTGAAAGACACTAGAGTTCTCCGCAATGGCAAGGGCACTCTGATTATCGCAACAAAGCACAATGGCAGATACTGACTGACCCAGCTCAAGGAACAGGCACTGCAGCCATACTGCTTTAGCAGCCCCTTCACCCAGAGCAACATACTCTGCCTCCGATTAGCTACATGCAATGCAGCCCTGCTTCCCGCTGCGCCATGACATAGCGGTTCCACCAAGCAAGAACGCGTAATAGGTGCGACCGCGTCCATATGGACTCCAGGCCCAGTCGTTGTCGGTGTAGTCGTAAAGAACCACCAAACACTGCCGGCGAAAGAAGAGTCCGAGATACGGCGTGAAGACCATGTACCGTACCACTCGCACGACCGCATGAACGGCCCTGGCGCGTGGAGCCTGTGAAAACTGTGCAAGGAGGTTGACAGGAAAGGCGATGTCGGGACGTGTGGTAATGGCCAAGTACATTAGAGATCCGATGAGACGCAAGTACACGGTCATATCCACTGTCTCCCCCAACTGTGTTGGATCGTCCACCTTTAGGGCATCCTGCCTGTCAGGTGTGAGAGGCGTGGAGGCTGTGGGTATTGTGCCAAGGAGGTCACTGAAGCACTCCCCGACGACGCGTGCATATCGGGTCTGATAGAACAATAATGTCCGACGTCTGCGGTCTCGCACGATCTCCATGCCAAGAAACACCTTTGCAGAATCAAGGTCCTTCATCCTATAGGCAGTCAGGAGGACCGCCTTGGCCTCCTTCACGGCCTCCATGGAAGGAGACACAGTCAGAAGGTCATCCACATAGACCAAGATGCTGGTGAACAGCTCAGGCGTCCATTGGATAAAGAGAGAGGGATCTGCCTCACTCTCTACATATCCCGCACGAGTCAGGGAACCAGTGATCTCTTAGTTCGAACACCAAGGAGACTGCTTGAGGCGGTACAAGGACTTGCACAAGCACTCGACCTTGTCACCGTCCTCAAAGCATGGTGGCTGAGCCATGTAAATCTCCTCATCCAGAGAGCCATGGAGGAACGCATTGTTCACATCCATCTGGTGTTGTTCCCATTTATGTTGAGCAATTACACCAAACAGAGTGCGAGCTAAGGTCATGCGGCCCAGAGTGGCAATGTGTCAGTGTAATTGATGCCCTCGATCTGAGAGTACCCCTTGACCACCAAGTGAGCCTTGTGGCGTTCCAGTGAGCCATCGGGCTTTTCTTTCTTGCGAAAGACCCACTTGACCTAAACAGCATTCCTCCCAGGTGGAAGGTGGGCTACCTCGTAAACTCCATGCTCTCGGATGGAGTGAAGCTCATCCTCGCAGGCAGTACGCCAAGCGTCAGTATCCTTTGATGAGAGAGCTTCCCTCAGTATGCCCGGATCAGGCACATGCCTCAGTGCTATATATAAAGACCTGAAGGTCAGCTGCTGCATCACAAGCGATATGAAACTTGTGAGTGACAAGATTGTGCCCTACTGGGCATGCTGGATCTACCTCTGTGTGCTCAGTGCGGACACTCTGGCCTAGGGCCTTTGTGCCGGGATCACCACTCGTGATGCTGCGAGTGGAGCGATGCTGCGAGTGTCAGGTGCGGGACCTGACACTTGGTGGACTCCGGAGTCCAATGGTCGAAGAAGACCACCGGGCTCACGTGATTAACCTGGGCTCAAGGGGCTCACATCAAGTGCAAAGACAGGCACGACCATAGCTGGTGACAACTGAGGCAAAGGAGCAGGTGATACGGTGCGAGGAGATGCATGTGTGGGAGACATGGGACAAGGTGTCATAGTAGGAGCAGGACCATGCACAGAGGTCGGAGTGCTAGCACACACAGGTACAAGATCATGGGTATCTGTGGGGTGCGAGGGAATAGGGGTAGACTAGGGCTATGTTGGAGAGGTCTCTAGGCCGACAGCGATGATCGTTGGATCATCAAGAGCCGGAGACAGAGTAGTAGAGGGGACTCGAACGGACACATCAGCCGGGCGAGAGGTGCTCGCATGTTCAGACTACCCCATCTGTCGAGAAGCCTCACACGTAGGAACGTGCATGACAGACAGCAACATGATCGAGGTCATATCGCGATAGGTAAGGGACTCAAACAAAAGTGCGTCGCGGCACTCAACAATGTGACGACGAGCGGGGTCCCAAAAACGCCAGACCTTTGACGGCGGGGAGATGCCTACGACGGTACACAAGCGACCCCGCTGCGAGACCTTTGACCCTCACTTCTCCTCGATGTACCACATAGAAGCCAAGGATCCCCAGACACCAGTGAGACGCAGGTCAGCACGGTGGCCAAACCAAAGCTCGTACAGTATAAGGTGGTCCGGAAGGGGACCGTGCGGGAGGCGGTTCCAGACCCACGTCATGTAGGTTAATCCTTCAAAGGCAAAGGACTCTGCAAGACCGCACTCAGACCGCATAACGTGAACCGCATCCTCCATGTGCGGTTCCAGCGCTCATAGACATCGTTCTGCTTAGGAATTGCAAGAGCGAAGACCTGGTGGCAAACCGCGTGCTCGGCAAAAGAAACTGTCCATCTCACCAAGAAACTCGCCGCCGCGATTCGAACGGAAAGTATGCACGTATGGTGAGACTGACGCTCAGCCATCACTAGCCAGAGGCAAACCGCAAGAGCGGCATCGCTCTTCTGGCGCAGGCTGTAGACCCACTGCATCTGGGTGAAGTCATCAGTCAGGGTCCGGACGTATATGCCATGATCGGACATAGAATCGATAGGATGAGGACTGAGAACGTTCAAATGGACCAACTGGAGAGGGCGAAGTGAGCAAGAATGGGAGTCAGGGTAGGCACACCGATGCATCTTACCTTGAGCGTAGAATACACAGTCGGTCTTTGATGACTTCTCGAAAGAAGCCATATCAAGATCGAGTGTGTGCTGTGTCCAAATGAGCTTTGACACAGTGTCGAAGTCCACATGACATAGGCGACCATACAACAGTCGCTGGTGCTCAGGTTCGAGAATGCCAGTGACAAACACTCAAGCAGGAGGAGATGGGGAGCAAGAAGGAGGAGAAATCCGAGAGACACGATACAAATCATCCACAACAAAGGCAGGAAGAACAACGGTACGAGTATCAATAGCTGTCACAGTCGCGGAGTCTGTAGTGTGCTCCACAGAGAGTCCCATCAGTGTGCATGCACACATAGAAAGCAAGCTGAGCTCAAGGTCAGGCACAAAAAGCACCTAAAAAAGATATAGGGGGCAAGACAGATCATCAAAGTACACAATTCCAATGACCTGGACTGGCAAGGACTGACCAAAGCCTGTGCAAACGGAGCGAACAAACGCAATAGGACCAAGAACAACAAAGTCACTACGACGACAGGTGATGTGATGATTGGCACCAGAATCGATGATCCAAGTGCCACTGGGATCATGACCGGAGGACGTCACTGCACAACGGACAATGGAGCACTTGGCCTCAAATAGGCGCTGAGCAACAGGTGAGGAGGAACGACGAAGGGCACAGAGGTGCGACTCATGAATCCAATCAGTACTGTCATGCCCATCGTCATCACATGCCAGTTGTGCCCCCCCACACGAGTCATCACGAGCAACGAGAACAGACAAAATTCAGTTTGTGAACCACCCGGCTGTGACAACTCACTCGCACCTCTCTCAAAGCAAAGTGCCAGAAGATGACTCAGCTCAGCGATGGTGCAGTCACGTGGGTTGGGGCCGCCACTGCTCGCCAGTGAGGAAGTGGGAACTACTACAGTCATGGTCACAGTGCGACCAGAGGCTGTGCTATTGGACGCCTGAAGACGCTGTGCATGTGCAACTTGAAGACGAGTGATCCATGCCCAATTAAGCGGCTGTTGGCACTCAGTCTAGCGATGAGCGCCTCCACAGTTGTAGCACTCAAAAGTGTATCCACTACTACCGCCCGAGGACTACTGCTGCTCCTACTATGATTGCTGCTGGCCCGAACCACGCTTCTTCCTACCCTTCTTCCTCTATGCCTTTGCTACCACACCTTGCATCTGAGTCGTGGTAGCCGGGGTGGAAGGGGAAGAGGAGGGTGTGCTAGAGGATGAAGAAGTGGTCTGCAAGATGGGCGTTGGCGGTGACGCGATGACCGCTGCAGCAAGAGAACCCTCCTCGTGGACCACGGCTGCCTTGCGGGCGGAAGTCACCTGGGGGAAAAGCTGATGCGCCCAAGGGAGGAGCGGACGTGAGGTGGAGAAAAGCTCGAGCATGGCATTGCTGTACCCCGAGAAGATGTTTGCGTGCTCAAGACGAAATCCGATCATGAGTGTGCAAAGCGTCCAAAGCTATGTACCTCCTGAAGTCCCAAGGCGCGTGTAGATGCGCATGGCAAGCCGCCAGTAATCGGCTGCAGGCTCAACAAGTCCCTGACGAAGGGAGTGAATGGCACAAATGTGAGCTGCGTGGGTGGCGTGCGTCTCAACAGCAAGTAGGGACGGTGCCAAGTCCTAGCCCCCACGTGCATCCGCACCCGTGCCCGTGCCGGCCTCTCTCAGGAAAGGGCGAAATTCCACAACAGTCTCACGCTGCATGGCGTAAAGAAGTCCGCGCATCGCGCGAGCCGCTGTTAGCACCTGAGCGCGGTCCGTAACCTGGTGCGGACTGTGGTAGTAGGGCCATACCCTCTCTGAAGTGGCCCAGACCTGGAAGAGAGTCTCCCTACAGTCAAAGTCGTCATCGCTGACATAGCGTGGGGGTGGTGTCTCAAAGTCCTTGGGTTGCCAATCCGTGGGGAGAGCAACCACAGGCTAGGAAGGACGAGGGATGGGGAGGATACCGGGAAGAGGAAAGTCACCGAGGTAGAGGTCAGGCAAGGATCGGATCTCCGGTAACGGGGAACCAGAACGCGTCTCAAGCTGGCGGAGATGCTCCTGAAGCTTGCGAATCTCCCTCTCATGGGTTTCATCCTTCATGCCAGGCATGTCGGGGTCCTCATCTAATGGACCAAAAAGTGGCGGGTCTATCCCGCTGCTCTCCTTGGTGTAGATGCTGACTGCTATACAAAAGGTATGGCACCGCCGACTCCCTCAGATGTCTGCTGTGGGACGGTGGACTGACCACGAATGGCATCAAGCAGCTATTGCTGGTGACGACGAATCTCATCTTGCTAACTACGCAGGTCCGCAATGGCCTGAGAGCATGGGCTCATGACCCCTGAGGAGGACGAAGAGGGATCTCATGGTCCTTTTCCCTTGACACCGGTCGGAGCCATGTCAACGCTCAGCATGGATCGGGACGTCAAACTGATCAGATTGCAGAACTGTAAACGTTTCTCGAGGATTTGCAACGCTGGTAAAATATGATGTTTCAGCCAAAATGTTGGCTGTGTTGGTGCTGATGTCATCACTCACAATGATGACGTCAGCATGAAGGTTGTCCAAATGAGGCGAAAATTGGAGGGATTGTGCGCCAAAAACATCACCATTTTTTTTCATCCCAAAATCCAAAAGAAATCTAGATTTGAGAGTGTTGTTTCATTTCATGGAGCCCACAGGGCATGAAATGAGGAGGGAGTGGAAGCAATCGATAGGATGTTGCAAGAGATTTCTAACGAGCTCTTACATACCAAAAGTTGTGGTCAAATGGGGCAGTTGCATGCACTCACATCCTGGGAGGGTGGTATGTGCGACGTGAGTGAAGCTTCTTGGACCCTTCAGAGACCCCTTCTCAACATCTCATGCCTCAACTACTTCTAGAGGGGATTGGAAAACCCTTGGATGCCTCGTGGTGGTGGTGTGGTGATGCGGTTGCAAGGGTGTCTCCGTTGTTGCAATCTGCTGTGGTGGGTCACCATGGATTGGTGGGTCCTCCCAAGACCGTGGCTTTAGTTGTGGCTCTCACTACTGTTGCCAATGCTGCCTCTCTGCTATGCGGCTTAGCGAGGGATGCCTCGCCGCTCTGATACCATGAGAATATGCGTACAAGCTTCCTCGAGACACAGCAGCTGACTGGGCGTCAGTGCCCCGTCAGACGATGACAATAGTCACAGGTCGTACACACGACGGCAAGGGTCTGGCTAGGAGACACAAGTCATAGTGTCATAATGCTTCAATAGCATTTACAGAGAGAAACGACAAATGACAGGTCCATGGCATAAGTACCTGCTGCGGCGCACGGCGGGTGTCGCACGCGGCAGCACAAGGTTTGCCCTAAAACCGGCCTAAAACCACTGTTTTGGCAGTAACCCAGCGTAGACATGTCACAATGCTATGCCTTTTGAAACAAGACATGCAAAATCACAAGCCAAACGCTATGTCTTGTCACATGCATGCATCCGGCATGAAACGGTGGACACACAATGCAAAAACATGTGAATTGGGCCCCACGGCCAGTCCACCGATAAACTCCTACGTGCTGCAGAAAAACTGTAGGAGGTCCCTGGTAGCGTTTAGAGCTCTGGGAGTTTTGTCGGTCAGCTCCAAGCTGGAAGTCCACCACCAGATGACGCATCGGTACCACTTGCGTCCGCATCAGGGATTTGCACGGGCATGGACATGGTCGAGTGGTCACATTAAACTGTACAGGTTGACAGGAACGTCACAAATCACAACACTTCTACTTTTGAACCAACTACAAACTGCTTGGCGTAACAATGCAGAAATAGAAGTGTTTTCACCGAAAGGACCATTTGAAGGATCTGCTACGACATGTTTCATCACATTTGGATCCATAGGACGGCTGGGTGGTTAGGGTTCATGAATATAAACAAATGGAGGGGTAAAGGAAATTGACTTGATGTGTAACAATTTTCATGTCATGAGGGGAGCCTGATCTGCTTGTTGATAACAAAGACCAAACCTTCTTGTTTCAATGTTTGTGGCTAAGACCAAGGGTGGGGACAAAGCAGCAATGAATGAAGGACCTATTGCCACACAGATTTCGAGTTGAATGGAGGAGCTTCAACCCTAGTGCAAGGCTGGTTTGGACATGGTATTGCATTTGAGCCTAATCAATGCTAGCGTGGATTGGAAATGAAGGCTCCTGGCGGTATCCTGCCGGGTTAGCATGAACAAAGATGACCTGGAAGTGGATATCATTATTTTTGGGCCATTCAAGGTATGGCTAAGAGTAAGGCGCAACATTCTGGCCCAGTTATCCGATTTCAAACTGGTAAGGCAAATGCAAACTTCCAAAACGGCCCTTCAAGAAGGGTCATTTGTGTTGAACACAAAAGTCTCCCAAATCTATTGCAACAAATGTGAGAGGACCTCGCGACAAGTGTGAAGATGGCTTCGACAGTAATCTCACAATTGAGATGTCGTTTCACTATCCATTCTTAACATCAATGCATGCAAATAGCCTATGTGTGAATATTGTCAATACAACCTCAAATTGGAGAATTTTACGGACATCGCCCCAGTCACAAGCGTGAAGTTTCAATACCCATGCCAACTTTTTTAAGGGTGAGTTTGAAAACTTCATAACTGAAAACATCAACAGTAGATGCACTATTGTAGTGGGCCTGTCAAGTCCAATCTAAATCTACTTTGACAATCAAGCCATGACCGGCTTACGTGGGTTTGGATGTGGAATGAAAAACTCATAATCCAATCCAGCGCCCAGAACTGCTACTTTTTCAGACGTTGGACGTTGCAATGTCTTGCTCGTGGGCCAATAATTGTTGCTTAACGTCCGCTTGGTGAGGGACGACTAGCACACCTCACCAATAATACAAGGATACATAGTTATTAGGGGGCTTGCTCTCCTTCTTCGTTATTGCGCTCATGAATGTTTGGCCTCCTGGCCTCATACTTCAATCATAGGATCCACAATAGGTTGTAAATGATCCTCTTTTTTTCATCAGATGGGAAGTTTCTCATAGTAATATAGCAACTTCATGGTCTTGTAAATGACCTGCTGAAGCCCCGTAACTCCTAAAAGGTTGCTGCATGTCATGATTTGCTATGTCAATGAGAAAAAAAATGCAATGGTTGACACATGACTTGGGCATAGCCACAGTGCCAAAGGATGCATCCAAGGCTATGGAGGAGGAAGACCATGTAGGATTGAATGGTTTCTCCCCTCGTTTGGATAAATGTGGGGGATCATTTCCAAGATCCCCACAGGATTTGTATGGCGTTTTCCTATAGCGACAGGCTCATGCTCCAAAACTAGGCCCAAACTCGGCCTGTTAAGTTACATTCATAAATTTTCCAGACACAAACGGCTCACATTGGACCATTGACAACTCCTTCATCACTCTCGTAAAGTACGAGTGGGGATCAAGAGAAGCATAGGCACAATCATGAGGGTAGCAGATGGCGAAAGTGACAGCGATCCGCTGGCGGTCACTGTCACAAATATCGAGTGTCCCGGACTAGTGCAAGATGATCTTTCACTTGTACAACTTGGAACAATGGACCTATGGCCTACAAGGACGTAGATTTGTCCTAGGCTGTTGGACATCATATGAATTAGTTGTCTCATCTCAATCTGCTTCATGACACCGGCTGTATCGCTCCATGTATGTTTATTGACCAGTGCGCTTCCTAATGCCACGTCACACCCCCTCCATCACTGTCATTTTGGGGTTTTTTTTTCTCTATTTCCAAGCAATGGAGCACCACAGCCATTCTAGGCATGTCAACAACCCTTCAATGGCCACAAGAATCAGGATAAGAATATGGTTGTGTTCTTGCATGGTCACCTGTGTGAATTCAATGTGAAGCCTGAAGCCGTGGTGGTTGAGAACGGAGGTGGCGACATAGAAATCCAACACAACAACTTTTATTGAATCCTCCAGTTTGATACTTCAATGGTTTCAATTGCTATACCCAGGCAAGTATCATAAGAAGCTCAGACATGACACCTTTCTGGTGGCACCCCAATCGAAATTGAGTTAACTACCTTGCCAACCATTTTGAAGAGCAGCAAAACTAATAGGAGCGCCGTAGTCACATTGGCAAAATACATTGGCAACTGGGGTTTAGACGCTTGTGGTGACAGTGTTTGAGGTCGTGGATGCAGTCGTAACACCAAGTGGTGTAGCTAATCCAACCAACTTTGGCACTTCTAGTGATTGTGTCTCATTTTTTCCTGCCACACGATGAAGAGGGAGCAACACCATTTTTACCAAAAGTCGCAACAGGTATAGAACTAGCATTAGTAGCAATACCCATTGCTGTATAAGCCATAGAAGCTACCATAGGACTAGTAGTATTGTCAAGACCTCATTACAAACACCCTTCATACATGCAATGTGGATATGGAGCTCTTGGACCATGTGTGATTGGACATTTGCTACAAGCAGAAAAGTATTGAAAGATAACAGTATTTCCCATAGGCATTGATGCTAGCTCCTTTCACATGCTACCCAGTTATTTATCTTCCATCGCTCGTAACCTCACACGTCCTGTTGCCAAACTGGGCCCAAGACGTGCGCGGAGACATAGAGCTGATGCAAGCGATGGGCCCAAGTAAAATGGCGACCAAAAAAGCTCTACAATGAACAACCACATTGTCCGCCATCAGACGCATTTGCACATGGAACACATGCATAGAACATTCCCTCACCATGCACGTATGTGGCCAATGGTGTACGAGTTACACACAAGATTTTTTATGTCCCCTTGGAGTGCACTCAAACTAAAATGAGACAGTTTGAAGTATTTCTTAGAATGATTGTTTTCCTTCACATGTAGTTCATATAAAAAACACTCTCTCTAGGTTTTTTCTCCCATATCCTAAATCTACCTCCCATATCCTTAATCTAGGTCTTACTTCTCCCCCCCC
>SZWC01003681.1:40648-55412 GCA_023375785.1 Penium margaritaceum | reverse complement strand
TCTCATCTCGACATGGAGGTCATGGTGCAGACTTGCGTGTCATCGAGCTCGACTTCCACGTCCGCGCTGGATCCAGATCTTATACAACAGCAGCTTGCGTCAGGAGGAGTGCAGGCCCGGCGTCCGTGGGCAGTGCCACTCGCGGCTCCTACCGGTGGTGGCGCGGCGGTTGCACAGGGGTCCCGTACGGATCGGGATGCCTCTTGCGGAGTTTTGGCGGATTTTGTGCAGCAGGCTCACACGAGCCCGGCGGAGGTTCCAATGCAGGAGATATGCGTGTCATTGAGGTCGACATCAACGCTAGGACAGGAGCCGGACGTTCTGCAGCAGCAGGTTACCTCAGGAGGAGTGCAGGCACGGTGTCCCTGGACTGTACCACTCCCGGCTCCGTCCAGTGGAGGCCCAGGACTTTCGGGGGAGAGTGTGTGGACAACTCACACGACTCCGGCAGATGTTGGAGTACTTGGGACTTGCATGTCATGGAGGTCGACATCTACGCTGGGGCAGCAGCCAGACATTTTGCAGCAGCAGGTTGCATCACGAGGAGGGCAGGTCTCACGTGCCTTGGTGATGCCACTCGCGACTCTGATCAGTAGCGACCTGGCGGCAGCAGAGGAGTATTGTGCGGATCGGGATGTCCCATACAGATTTCCAGGGGCGTTGGCACACGGGACTCATACTAGCCCGACAGCGGTCACTGTACATGAGCAGAGTCAACCGGCTGGTGTGTTAGAGGTTGAGGCGTTCTTGAGAGCAGCACTTCTCAAAGATGTCGCCGGGACATATGCTGCAGCAGACACAGCATGCTTCACCGCCTCATCTGCACTACCTGAGGACCAGCTTCAGCGTGAGGAGTCGTCCATGTTCCCACAGTCTTCGGGTTCCCGTACCCACGACGGAGCAGTGACATACATGACGGAGTCAGATGATGGTCCTTACTCTATCATCGAGCAGGTGATAGCGACCAGCGTTCCCGGCGAGACAATGCGTCAGCGCCAGCTGCGCTTGTTGGTCGCCTTGACAGACAATGCTAAGCCGGAGCCCTGTACACCTGTGTCCATTATGGCGGCAGTCGAGGACACCGGAGCAGATCCATACATGCAGATGGAGTCACCTCGTCAGCAGGAGCTGAGTTCTACCCCCTCGATTTCACCTCTTGGTGACGCTACCGATCACATCGACGCCGAGAGTGGCAGTACCTGCATAGACGATGCTTCCACATGCTCTACGGACTCTGACGACTCCTCCTTCTCCTTCTCTCTCATGATGTGACCGCTCACTCCTCGCATGACAGACACGAGCTGTGATGTGGATGCGACACCTGCAGCTGCATCTGATGTTCCAGCGTCTCAGCACATTGCGACCTTGGTTGACCCACAGGAGGATGCAGCGGCACCTGTTCCATCATCTTCAGCAGCAGAGATGCAGATGGCGCTGTACTCACAAGCTGTGCAGTCTGCATGTGCAACATCCAGTGAGGCAGAGTTCATTCTACACCAGGTCGACATGGGCCACCTCGACATGTCGGAGGCAGATTATGCTGATCTATAGGAGCATGTAGTCATGCTACAGTGGGAGATGGTGGCAGCGCGTGAGCAATTCTCAGAGGAGGACAGCATCACTGGTACCGGTAGGAGCCTTCTGGCAGCAGTAGTGATGCTGAGCGTGCCTTTGGCTTCCGCCATCCTGGCTCCTGTCGACCCCATCATTGCTCCTCCTTCTTCTGCTGCCGTCACGCACCTTCATCCACCCGACTCACCTGCCCCATCTTCATCTTCATCCACGAGTGGTGAACCGGTTCATCCCTCCAGCTCTCCTCTTCTAGCAGTACATCCTTGTGTCTTAGGGTCTCCTATCCCGTATCGGAGGCCATCTCTGCCACTTCATCCACGCACGCGTGCTGCTCGCCCATTCCCGTTCCTCCGGCATACACAGATGCATTGCGGCAGTGCGGAGGCAGGAGAGACTGTGAGTTGGGACCCTTGGCAGTCACTTGAGGACTGGTATACCCCAGGTGATGCTGATTCACGTGAGGAGTTGTAGTCGGAGACACCACTTTGTCTTTGAGGGAGGGAGTCGACTCACAGGTGACAGGGGGAGTTGTCTCTACATGATGGATACACTACATGACTCATCGCCCAGGATCTGTTCAGCTACGACATCAACATCTCCATCGAGGACATCGCTGCCAGGTTCATCTGCCCAGGGGGAGTGTTGTGTGGACCTCGACCTGACGCGACGCCATGGGAGATGCATGGCGAGGTCCATGCTCTGTTCTGAGCATCTACAGCATCCCGCATGTGCCTCACGCTACGTGCCTGCACAGTTGCGTACAGATGGTAGCACACTGTTGGTCGAGACCCGGACACTTGCACCAGTGTCACGAGGAGACCATGTGATCTTGTGTCTTAGTATGTCGCTATACTGTGTGTGGCATTGTGCATGCGAGCTGTTGGTCGAGACCGGGATACTTGGTGCATTGCACCAGTGTCACGAGGAGACCATGTGATCGTGTGTCTTAGTGTGTCTCTATACTGTGTGTGGCATTGTGCATGCGAGCTGTTGGTCGAGACCCGGACACGTGGTGCATTGCACCCGTGTTACGAGGTGTTCCTCCATTGATCCTGTGTTTGGATGATGATACTATTGAGTTTGATTGCTCGTAGTGGTCGAGACCCGGACCCTGGTACCGCCAGTGTCACGAGCAGACCATCTTGTCCTCTAACATGTGTATGATGTGCATTACACTGGTTTGAGTGTGTGTGCATCACTCCTCTCATGGTCGACACCCAGACACTTGGTGGGCTGTGCCAGTGTCCAGGGAGACCTTGGATGGATAGCAGACGAGTATGTGTGTGTGTTTGTGCGAGTTGACTCATGCATGTTATGGCTTGCCATGCATTGATGTTCCACGCCTTCGTTCATTCGTTCTGGCGTGGACGGCTATGTCAGCCAGGGGGAGTGTTGGTTTGTGTGGCTTCCACCCGTCACGACCGACACTTTTAGTTTACCGATATACCCACATTCGGGGTATATGGCAGAGGAGGGCGTGACGACACGACGGGCCTCTGGACTGCACGGAGACTTCTCCAGCACCTACGACAGCGCTGGCCAGACGCGGTCGATCCGTTCCGACAGCCATGTGGGCTTGTCAGGAGGCAAGAGAGTTTTCTCGGTGGGTTGAGACCCGCGCACCCGGTTGACTGTACCGGTGCGACGAGGAGACCCGATGGCTGTTGTGGGGCTTCCGACGTTCGGAAAGCCGTCTGTGATATCTGGACGTTGATTCCGAGATGTTTTGACACTGCTCATATTTTCTCGGTGGTCGAGACTCGGGCACTCGGCGAGCTGTTCCGGTGCCTCGAGGAGACCACCTTTGTTGCTCTCATGGTGTATACAGTGTGTTCTCCCTGTTGAGTCATTTCGGTTCAGCAGGGGTGACGGGGCCCGGTGCGGTTAGCTGCCGGCGCCCCTATATAAGCCTGATAGGGGCTCATTTGTAATCTCTCCTTGTTCTTTATATTCAGCGTTCCAGACTTAGCCAAATTCTTGCCGTCTTGCATCGCACTCACACACAAAGCTCATGTTTGTTCTTGCATGGGGCTGCATGCCCTAAAATCATTTCCAATTGCGGGTGTCACACGCGGCAGTGCAAGGTCCATTCTAAATCCGGCCCAAAATCACTGCTTTGGCTGTAACTCTACACAAACAAATCAGAACGCTACACCGTCTCAACCTGAACGTGCAGGATCTTAAGCCATACGCAATGACTGGTCACATGCATGGTTCTGTCATCGAACACTGGACTCACAATGCAAAACATGCAAATCGGGCACACGGCCAGTCCACCGATGAAATCCTACACGCTGCAGAAAAACTTTAGGATGTCCGAGACAACATCCAAGACGCTTGGGCAGTCGTCGGTCAGCTTCAAGTGGGTGGTCCACCACCTGCCGACGTGCCGGTGCTTCCTGGGTCCGCATCCAGGATCTATCATACCGTAGCCGCTGGGATAGGTCCTTGGACGATGTGGAGTCCCGCTGGGTCGTCACGATCTCCAGTACGACCGCCGCTCACCATGAGCTTCGGGTGCACCCGTACCTGCCACGACCATGACTCGTGACGGGTGGAAGCTTTTGGTTTTCGCGCATCTCTCATTGTACTTTGTTGTGTCTTCCCGGCTTGTGTACATCGGCGTGCAGATGATAGACGGTGAGACTCGACGCTGTTGGAGTGTCGCTCGGTGGAGCCGACACGCGTTGAGGCCCACGGACTGTTCGCTGGAGCCTTCTCCTTCCGGCGATGCGCTCAGCTCCATCGGCAGGCCTCCTTGGCGTTTGGGCCTCCGGCAGTCACCGCCACTGCAGATGCTGTTTCCATGCACCCGGCTCTGTTTCTGGTTGTGGCATTGCGCCTGTATCGTCATGCTATGCCTAGGGTCCATGTCTCATGCTGTGTGGCCCTGCTTGGCGTCACTGACTGTCGTAGGCACTGCCCAGGTTCGGGCAGCCATAACTCTTTGTTGCTATTTTTTAGCTGATTGTGACGGCACGACTGCGTTCCCAACGTTGGTATTATGGTATGGTCCAGTTTTCAGGCAAAACGGACGACACCCGGATTTTGGGCTGTTGGGCGTCTGGCAGGGCTCACCGAGAAAACCCTGCCTGCCAGAAAATAGGTCTAGGACTCTTTTCTGATTAGCCGGCTAGCTGAGAAACATGTTCTACACTAGTGGGGGGGACCTAGAACTTGGAGGGGTCTCCCATTGTTGCTCATTATTCAGTCCTAATCAGTCACTTTCAGTTTTCAGCTGCTTTCTGGCGCTAACACTAGCGCGCGCGTTTCTGAGTAACAAACTCAGAGCTTCCAGACTTGGACTCTAGAGCAACGGACTGAGGGTGCAGCTGACTTAAGCAACGAGCGTGGAAGCCCGCAAACTGCATCAACAACGCTGTTGCCCCAACCTGCTCCCTAGGTTTTCTAGCTTGGTATCAGAGCTAAAGCGTTGCAGCAGCAGCAGAAGACTGGCGTACAGGTGCCAGACAACGCCGGCGGACTCCCATATGCGCTAGCGCAGGGGAAATGCTGTCGGATTTTTTCCGGCAGCATTGACCCGCCTGGTGGCGGCGTCAGATTTTTTCTCACGGCCATTGGGCTGGGGGAAATGCTGCCGGAAGTTTTCGGCAGTAGTGACCCCCACACGTGACGCGAAGAGGTGAGCGGCACGCCGCGTCCGACACCTGCGGGCGACGATGCACGCTGCAACATCAGCCAGGTGTAGTGACTGGCACCAGCACGCAATAGCAGCAACCTGTAGCACCAGCAGCCGCAGGCAACGGCAGCGAGCAGTGGCAGTAGCAGCCAGCAGTAGCTGCGCGCAGCAGCAGGAGGAGGCAAAAGCAGCAGCTCGCAGCAGCCTGCAACAGCAGCAGCCCGCAGCAGCAGCTCGCAGCAGCAGCAGCAGTAGCAGCAACGCGCAGCAGCAGCCAGCAGCAGCAGCCCGCAACAGTAGCGAGCAGCAGCCGCAGCATGCAGCAGCTACAACAGCTTGCAGCAGCCGTAGCGGGCTCCAGTAGTCGCAACAGCGAGCCGTAGTAGCGAGCTGGAGCAGCAGCCAGCTGCTGTAGCAGTGGCAGCGAGCAGCTGCTGGCAGCAGCCAGCAGCGGCTCCTGCTCCTCGTAGCCGGCAACGAGCGAGTAGCGAGCAGCGGCCTGCTGCTGCCAGCGAGCAGCAGCTCGCTGTTGCCAGCAAGCGGCAGCCGGCTACTCGTAGCAGACAGTGGGCAGGGTCTGTTGTGCCATACGAAAAAGGAAAGAAAAACCAAGAAGCAGAAATACCCCCCTCCCCGTTTTTCTGTCTAACGTACCTGCAGCAGTCATAGCAGCCGCAGCAGCCCGTAGTAGTAGAAGCTGCTATTACAACTGTAGCTGCAGCAACAGAAATAGCCGAAGCCGTAGCTGCAACAGTAGTAGCAGCAACTGGAGCAACAACAACAACAACGCAGCAATAAGAACAGCAGCAGCAGCAGCACCTGTATTAGCAGTAGTAACAGCCGCAGCAGCAGTAGCACCAACAACTACAGCATTAGCAGCAGCAGCAGCAGTTGCAAGGGCTGCAACAGCAGCAGTAGCAGCAGCAGTAGCAGCAGTATCAGCAGCAGTAGCAGCAGCAACAGCAGTAGCAACAGCGGCCCTAACAACCGCCGCTAATGATGTCAGCATCCCGATGCTGACGTCACTATTGACATCATGAACACACAAAGAAGAGGGGAGAAAGGGAATGGGGAAGACAACCAAAGGGTGGGTAGAACTCCCACGCCCCAAGCCACTGATGATATCATCAACACAAGGAGAAAAAAACCACAAAAAAACAAGGGGCGCCAAACCATGGCTGGTAGCCCCGGTGGGGAGGGGTCCTCCTCTGTTTGGGGGACCCCCAACCCCCCTTTTTCGCATTGACTGCAGCAGCAGCAGCAGCAGCAGCAACAACAACAGCATGAGTAGCAGCAACAGCAGCAGCTGCAATAGCAGCAGCCGCAACAGCAGCAGAAGCAGCAGTAGCAACAGCAACCCACTGGCGTCGTTGGCGACAACCCTGACCCCCCAACTGCTCTTTAGCAACAGCCCGCCATGAAACAGTATCTTGCAGCGCTACAGCCGTTAGCCTCCCAAATTGCCACTAATGCGCTGCCATCGTTCATCCCTTGAGGGCACTGCAGCCCAATTGTGTCTTCTGCCACGCACTAACTGGCACAACAGCAGACTCAGCGCCAGGGGCAGATAGTGACTTCCGTACTTGGCCCCACTCTGGACGCCGGCCGCAGGCAGAAGGACTTTGAGAAGCCACCGCCGTTGCTTCAGGCCGGCGTGTGGTTCCGGAGCTGGGAGCTCAGCTCCGGATCTGAGAGTAAGGTGAGAACCTTTGGGCATACTACAGCCTCCCTTATGACCCCACCCAGGCCGACCAACTGTATGACGCCGGTCGCGCCGTCCGTACCCTCGTCCCAGTCGCCCCTCTAGCCTCCCCCGTGGCCCTGGAGCCTTTCCTCGGCGACTTCACCATTGGCGCCATCCCAAACCCTGTAGCCGCATGGCACGTCCTCACCTGGCCCCATCGCCTGTCTAGCAATGTTGAGACCAGCCGTCTGCTTCAGGAGTTCAACTCCCTGCACATGGGGGAGACCAAGACGGTCACTGCCTATTGGTAGCGGGTGGAGGACATCCTTCCTCGTCTCGGCAAATCTGCCCCACCTCCTCTGTCTGTGCTCCTCACCATCAAGCGCGGCGCGACAAGCGCGAATGCGGACGTCTTTGTGCACTACCCCCAGGACATCCTCTCCACCATGGCGACCCAAGGCACCCTCATGCCCTGGGCATACGAGCTCTTCCTCCGCATTGAGGAAACTCGTCCGGAGTCCTAGCTCCATCGCACGGAGGCTCTTGCATCCCCTGCCGTCGCCTCCCCTACCGTCGCCTCCGTTGCCGTTGCTTCCACCACCACAATACCTCATCATCTTCGGGGAAGAAGGAGAAGAGCCGGAACAAGAAAGACAAGGGTCCACCGCAACAGCAATAGCAGTAGCCGTCGGCCGGGTCCAGCGGTGGTGGCTCGGTCTGCCACAAGTGTGGCCAGCCCGGGCACGGGTGGTACACGTGCCCTCTTCTGACGGACAAGGCGCGCGTCATCGCCACCATGCATCGCCAGCAGCAGCGCCGTCTCGCCTCTGCTGCCGTCGCTGCCGTAGGCCCTAACACCTCGACCTCGTCCAGCAGCTCCGCCCATCCGACATCAACCAGTCCCGCAGACACACATGCCGCAGCAGTACTATCCGCAGCCGTCGGTGCCTCCGTTCCCGTCACCGGCGCTGTCCCTCCCTTACCCGCGCTCCGGTGCCATCACTCTGCACTCGGTCTACACTCCCGGGCGGTCCTCCCGTGAGTGTCCGTTGGAGCAGTTCATCGCGCTTGAGCTCGGCCTGACTTGCCCTCCTCCCCAGGGAAGTGCGAGTTGCATCACCTCCTACTTTCCTAACCCGCCTTGCATGAGTGAGACTGAGCTACGGTTGTGTCCTGTTTCCTCGTCTGTCTCATCGTCCCCCGTGGTCTCCTCTTCCCCTTCCTATGACGACGTTGCGTGGCTTGACGATTGGCAGTCTCGGTTCGCGCCTCCTTCCACCGCGTCCGCGTCCCTTGCTTGCTGCCATGTGACCGTTAGCGATCTGGCGACCCTGGTCCAGGACCCCGATGATACCCGGATCATCGATTCCGGGGCCACGCATCACATGACGGCCTCTTGTGAGGCCTTCAGTATGCTCGGTCCTGTAGGCGATGTCTCCGGTGTCTGGACGGGTTCCGGACAGGTGTTGCTTTTCCGTGGTGTTGGCGTTGTTCGTTTCCGTGGTCCTGCCGGTGACGTCTTTCTGACCGATGTCCTCTTCGTCCTTGGTCTCGAGCTCAGCCTCCTGTTTGTCACTGCCCTTGACCGCATGAGCATGGACGTTGTGCACTCGCGTGGCGTTGGCACTGTGTCACTGCATTCTTGTGGTCTTGTACTACTGCACGCCACTGCCCATGGCAATCTGTGGCATGTGCCCCGTCTCTCCTCCTCCCCTTCTGTCTCATCCCCATCGGCCGCCACAGGCCATGTATTTGTCACCAGCATGCTTTCCCCTTCCCTGTCGCCTGCAATCTCCAAATTGGTATACAGCACTGCTTTAGCTTGACTAGGTGGTGCCACGGTATCGGTTGACGTCTCTGAGTCGGATGGTGAAGACGAAGGATGGGACCGTATCCAAGGCGGTCGTCACCCGTCAGGACGCTGGCGACACTAGCACTTGCCATGGTATCGGTGGCCACAGTAGTAACAGGCAAAGCCGGTAGATGCCCGAGGCGTGTGCCACGACTGCAACTGTCAGTGTGGACTCGACGCCTGCCTCGCACGCAATACCGGCGCCAACCATGGCATCGGCTACGCTCCTTGCCACGCCTGTGTGCTCATCTCTAGAGCCTGGTGTGGAGGAGTGCACAGTGCACTCGCTCCCGGCGGCACAAGGCCACAAGGGGAGGTGGGGGATCAAAGAACAGTCTCTAAGACGTGCTCCAACACTGTCAGAGGAGCTAGCATAATATGGGACCTCAAATCGCCTTTCGTTGGAATTGCTGTCATTACTGCCTACGACCGTCATCAACGCCGACGGCGGTGGCCCCTGCCAAGCGTCCAGCGGCAGTAATGCTACTGGTGGTGCTGTTGTGGCTACGGCTGCTGCTACTGCACCAGTCGCTGTCACCAACCAACAGCTGTGACATCTGGCCAAACCCTTTTATTTTATTTCCCCTTTTTTATTTATTCATTGAATGCTCCGTATAGTAGGGTATCCCCACTGAGTAGTATTTCTCAATTTTCCCACTTGAGGATCCCTCCCTATCCTCTCCCTCCCCCTTTTTTCGGTGCTACCTCCTCGGATGTCTCTTTTGGGATTGGTGTGGGATGCCCCCTTCGAGGACCTCCCATTGTGCTCTCCCACTCCCTCCGCCACATCGGTTTCTCATGGCATCATACACCATGAGAAGCTTCCTGGAACCTTCCTAACCGCTTGCCACTTAACTAAGCGTCAGCACTGAGTTAGTGTGTGATGACAATCACAAGTCATGCACGAAGCTGCAAGGGTCTGGGTAGGGACACATACAGAGTGTCAGGAATCTCAAACTGAATACAATAGCAGAGAGAGTTGCTCATTCTTCAGTCCTAATCAGTCACTTTCAGTTTTCAGCTGCTTTCTGGCGCTAACACTGGCGTGCGCGTTTCTGAGTAACAAACCCGGAGCTTCCATACTTGGACTCTAGAGCAGCAGACTGAGGGGGCAGCTGACTTAAGCAACGAGCGTGGAAGCCTGCACGCTACATCAACAACGCTATTGCCCCAACATGCTGCCTAGGTTTTCTAGCTTGGTATCAGAGTTAGAGCGTTGCTGCATCAGCAAAAGACTGGCGTACAGGTGCCAGACAACGTCGGTGGATCCCCATATGCGCTAGTGTAGGGGAAATGCTGCCGGATTTTTTTTGGCAGCATTGACCCGCCTGGTGGCGGCGTCAGATTTTTTCCCACGGCCATTGGGCTGGGGGAAATGCTGCCGGAAGTTTTTGGCAGCACTGACCCCCACGCGTGACGCAAAGAGGTGAGCGGCACGCCGAGTCCGACACCTGTGGGCGACGATGCATGCTGCAACGTCAGCCAGGTGTAGTGACTGGCACCAGCACGCAGTAGCAGCAACCTGTAGCAGCAGCAGCCGCAGGCAACGGCAGCGAGCAGTGGCAACAGCAGCCAGCAGCAACTGCGTGTAGCAGCAGCAGCAGGTAGAAGCAGCAGCTTGTAGCAGCCTGCAGTAGCTGCAGCCCGCAGCAGCAGCTCGTAGCAGCAGCAGCAGCAATGCACAACAACAGTCCACAACTGCAGCCCGCAGCGGTAGCGAGCAGCAGCTACAGCAGCTTGCAACAGCCGTAGCGGGCTCCAATAGCCGCAACAGCGAGCCGTAGTAGCGAGCTGGAGCAGCAGCCAGCTGCTATAGCAGCAGCCAGCTGCTATAGCAGCGGCAGCGAGCAACTGCTAGCAGCAGCCAACAGCGACCGTTGCTGCTCACAGCGTGCAGCGAGCGAGTAGCGAGCAGCATCCCGCTGCTGCCAGCTAGCAACAGCTCGCTACTGCCAACGAGCGGCAGCCCAGTGCTCGCAGCAGATAGTGGGCAGGGTCCGCTGTGCCATACAAAAAAGGAAAAAAAAAACCAAGAAGCAGAAACCCCCCCCCCATTTTTTCCTCTAACGTAGCTGCAACAGTCACCGCAACCACAACAGCCCGTAGTAGCAAAAGCTGCTACTACAACTGCAGCCGCAACAACAGTAGCAGCCGTAGCCGCAGCCGTAACAATAGNAGCTAGCAGCAGCTCGCTACTACCAACGAGCGGCAGCCCAGTACTCGCAGCAGACAGTGGGCAGGGTCCGCTGTGCCATACAAAAAAGGAAAAAAAAAACCAAGAAGCAGAAACCCCCCCCCCATTTTTTCCTCTAACGTAGCTGCAACAGTCACCGCAACCACAACAGCCCGTAGTAGCAAAAGCTGCTACTACAACTGCAGCCGCAACAACAGTAGCAGCCGTAGCCGCAGCCGTAACAATAGTAGCAGCAGCTGGAGCAACAACAACAACACAGCAACAACAGCCACAGCAGCAGCAACAGCACCTGCATCAGTAGTAGTAACAGCCGCAGCGGCAGTAGCACCAACAACTACAGCATTAGCAACAGTAGCAGCAGCAGTAGCAGAAGTAGTAGCAGCACTAACAGCAGCAACAGTAGTAGCAACAGCGGCCCTTACAACCGCCGCTACTGATGTCAGCATCTCACTGCTGACGTCACTATTGACATCATGTACACACAAAGAAGAGGGGAGAAAGGGAATGGGGAAGGCAACCAAAGGGTGGGTAGAACTCCCACGTCCCAAGCCACTGCTGATATCAGCAACACAAGGAGAAAAAAACAAAAAGAAAACAAGGGGCGCCAAACCATGGCTGGTAGCTGCGGTGGGGAGGGGTCCTCCTCTGTTTGGGGGACCCCCAAACCCCCTTTTTTGCATTGACTGCAACACCAGCAGCAGCAGCAGCAATAGCAGCAGCAGCAGGAACAACACCATGAGTAGCAGCAGGAGCAGCAGCAGCTGCAACAACAGCAGTAGCAGCAGAAGCAACAGTAGCAACAGCAACCCACTGGTGTCGTTGGCGGCAACCCTGACCCCCCAGGTGCTCTTCAGCAACAACCCGCCACCTGGACGTAGTAGCTTGCAGCGCTACAGCAGTTAGACTCCCAAATTGCCACTAGTGCGCCGCCATCGTTCATCCCTTGAGGGCACTCCAGCCCAATTGTGTCTTCTGCTACGCACTACCTGGCACAACAGCAGACTCAGCGCCAGGGGGCACATAGTGACTTCCGTCCTTGGCCCCACTCTGGGCGCCGGCCGCAGGTAGAAGGACTTTGAGACGCCACGGCCGCTGCTTCAGGCCGGCGAGTGGTTCCGGAGCTGGGAGCTCAGCTTCCAGATCTGAGCGCAAGGTGTGGGCCTGTGGGCATACTACAGCCTCCCTTATGACCCTACCCAGGCCGACCAAGTGTATGACGCCGGTCGCGCCGTCCGTACCCTTGTCCTAGTCGCCCCTCCAGCCTCCCCCCTGGCCCTGGAGCCTTTCCTCGGCGACTTCACCATTGGCGCCATCCCAGACCCTGTAGCCGCATGGCACGTCCTCACCTGGCCCCATCGCCTGTCTAGCAACACTGAGACCAGCCGTCTGCTTTGGGAGTTCAACTCCCTACACATGGGGGAGACCAAGACGGTCAGTGCCTATTGGCAGCGGGCGGAGGAAATCCTTCGTCGTCTCGACAAATCTGCCCCACCTCCTCTATCCGCGCTCCTCACCATCTAGCGCGGCGCCACCAGCGCGTACGTTGACGTCTTTGTGCACTACCCCCAAGACGTCCTCTCCACCATGGCGGCCCAAGGCACCCTCATGCCCTGGGCATACGAGCTCTTCCTCCGCATTGAGGAAGCTTGTCTGGAGTCCCAGCTCCATCGCACGGAGGCTCTTGCATCCCCTGCCGTCGCCTCCCCTACCGTCGCCTCCGTTGCCATCGCTTCCACCGCCACACTACCTCATCGTCTTTGGGGAAGAAGGAGAAGAGCCGGAACAATAAAGACAAGGATCCACCACAACAGCAATAGCAGCAGCCGTCGGCCGGGTCCAACGGTGTTGGCTCGGTCTGCCACAAGTGTGGCCAGCCCGGGCACGGGTGGTACACGTGCCCTCTTCTTACGGACAAGGCGCGCGTCATCGCCACCATGCGTTGCCAGCGGGAGCGCCGTCTTGCCTCTGCTGCCGTCGCTACCGCAGGCCCTAACACCTCGACCTCGTCCAGTAGCTCTGCCACTTCGACAGCTCCGCCTGTCCCGCAGACATACGCGTCACAGGAGTACTATCCGCAGCCGTCGGCGCCTCCGTTCCCGTCACCGGCGTTGTCCCTCCCTTACCCGGGCTCCGGTGCCGTCACTCTGTACTCGGTCTACACTCCCGGGCCATCCTCCCGTGAGTGTCCGCTGGAGCAATTTATCGCGCTCGAGCTTGGCCTGACTCGCCCTCCTCCCCTGGGAAGTGGGAGTTGCATCACCTCCTACTTTCCTGCCCCGCCTTGCATGACTGAGACTGAGCTACGGTCGTGTCCTGTTTCCTCGTCTTTCTCATCGTCCCTCGTGGTCTCCTCTTCCCCTTCCTATGACGATGTTGCGTGGCTGGACGATTGGCAGTCTCGGTTCGCGCCTCCTTCCACCGCGTCCGCGTCCCTTGCTTGCTGCCATGTGACCGTTAGCGATCTGGCGACCCTGGTCCAGGACCCCGATGATACCCGGATCATCGATTCCGGGGCCACGCATCACATGACGGCCTCTTGTGAGGCCTTCTGTATGCTCGGTCCTGTAGGTGATGTCTCCGGTGTCTGGACGGGTTCCGGACAGGTGTTGCTTGTCCGTGGTGTTGGCGTTGTTAGTTTCCGTGGTCCTGCCGGTGACGTCTTTCTGACCGATGTCCTCTTCGTCCTTGGTCTCGAGCTCAGCCTCCTGTCCATCACTGCCCTTGACCGCATGAGCATGGACGTTGTGCACTCGCGTGGCATTGGCACTGTGTTGCTGCATTCGTGTGGTCTTGTAGTACTGCACGCCACCGCCCGTGGCAATCTGTGGCATGTGCCCCATCTCTCCTCCTCCCCTTCTGTCTCATCCTCCTCCTCCCCTTCTGTCTCATCCCCGTCGGCCGCCACAGGCCATGTGTTTGTCACCAGCATGCTTTTCCCTTTCCTGTCGCCTGCAATCTCCAAATTGGCGTACAGCACTGCTATAGCTTGACTAGGTGGTGCCACGGTATCGGTTGACGCCTTTGAGTCGGATGGTGAAGACGAAGGACGGGACCGTATCCAAGGCAATTGTCACTCGGCAGGACGCTGGCGACACTAGCAATTGCCATGGTATCGGTGGCCACAGTAGTAACAGGCAAAGCCGGTAGATGCCCGAGGCGTGTGCCACGACTGCAACTGTCAGTGTGGACTCGACGCCTGCCTCGCACGTAATGCCGGTGCCAACCACGGCATCGGCTACGCCCCTTGCCATGCCTGTGTGCTCATCTCTGGAGCCTGGTGTGGAGGAGTGCACAGTGTACTCGCTCCCGGCGGCACAAGGCCACAAGGGGAGGTGGGGGATCTAAGAACAGTCTCTAAGACGTGCTCCAACACTGTCAGAGGAGCTAGCATAACATGGGACCTCAAGTCGCCTTCCGTGCTGGTATTGCTGTCATTACTGCCTACGACCGTCATCAACGCCGACGGCGGTGGCCCCTGCCAAACGTCTAGCGGAAAGTAATGCTATTGGTGGTGCTGTTGTGGCTAAGGCTGCTGCTACTACACCAGTCGCTGTCACCAACCAACAGCTGTGACCTTTGGCCAAACCCTTTTATTCTATTTCCCCTTTTTTAATTTATTCATTGAATGCTCCGTATAGTGGGGTATTCCCACTCAGGAGTATGTCTCAATTTTCCCACTTGAGGACCCCTCCCTATCCTCTCCCCCCCACTTTTTCGGTGCTACCTCCTCGGATGTCTCTTTTGAGATTGTTCTGGGATGCCCCCTTCGAGGACCTCCCCCTGTGCTCTCCCACTCCCTCTGCCACATCGGTTTCTCATGGT
>SZWC01003681.1:10028-31120 GCA_023375785.1 Penium margaritaceum | reverse complement strand
GGACTTGGAGCCGTCCTCATGCAGAACGGTCACCCAGTTGCGTATGAGAGCCGAAAGCTCATACCCGCGGAAACGCGGTACACGACTGGGGATCAAGAGCTCCTTGCGGTAGTACACGCTTTCAAGATGTGGCGTTGCTACCTTGAGGGTGCTGAAGGGGGTGTGACGGTCGTGACCGACCATAATCCATTGGTGTTTTTCCAAATGCAACCGAACCTGTCAAGACGACAGGCGCGTTGGAGCGAATACCTGAGTCCATTCTCGTTCACATGGGAATATCGGCCAGGACGCATCAATGTAGCCGATCCACTAAGCCGACAGCCTGTGGAAGTTAAAGCAACCATTGAGATCAGTGGGTGTTTTATGGCCATTGCAAAAGCAACCGTACAACCACCAGATCCCCCTGCACCTCTGCGTCAACCACCACGAGAGATTATCCATTACAACGGTTTTGTAAACAGGATCCGGATGGGATACTGTGTGGATTCTTGATTTCAAGACTCTCGAAATCTGGACAAGTACGGCTTGGTGGAGGCCGCAGGAAAATTCTGGCACGGGGAACAAGTTGTTGTGCCAAACTCGGGAGACCTTAGAGCAAAGGTTATCTCCTAGTTCCATGACCCGCCGGTCGCAGGTCACGTGGGACCCCGAAAGACCGGACAGGCACTCTCGGACCACTATTGGTGGCCAGGGTGGAGTGTCGATGTTCGTAAGTATTGCATGACATGCGACCCATGTCTTCGGAATAAGGCTAGTAACAAGAAGCCTGCTGGACTCCTCCAGCAGCTTCCCATTCCTGGGACTCCATGGGAGTGCGTCAGCATGGACTTCATTACTGGTCTTCCNTGGCCATGATGCAATACTAGTGGTTGTGGATCTTTTGACGAAGATGACACACTTCATTCCTACAACCACTGACGTGAACGCAGAGGAGACCGCTCGTCTCTTCTTTGAGGGTGTCGTAAAGTACCACGGCTTGCCGTTGCGTATTATCTCCGACCGAGATAAAAAATTTACTAGTAAGTTCTGGCAAAAGATGCACGAGTACTTCGGCAGTGAGTCGCAAATGTCGACAGCTTTTCACCCTCAAACGGATGGACAAACAAAGCGCATGAATCGCACTCTGGAGCAGATGCTCCGCATGTACGTGGACCCTGCCATGCATGATTGGGACAAATTCCTAGCACCGGCAGAGTTTGCGGTGAACAACTCGATGAACGAGTCCACACAGTTCACACCGTTCGTGTTGAACAGTGGTCGGCATCCAGTGGTACCCTCTTCATTGGTGAAGAGTGGGAGTACAGGAGGGCAGGTNCCTTCTTCTCAAGCCTTTGCCGAGCGCATCGACTCCTTGTTACAGGAGGCGAAGGGTCACCTTCAAGCAGCTCGGCAGCGACAAAAGGCATATGCCGACAAAGGTCGCCGAGAGGTGTCGTTTGACATCGGTGACAAAGTGATGCTTAGCACTAAAAACCTTCGGTTGAAGTCGCCAGGGGCAAGAAAACTTCTACCGAAGTGGATTGGGCCGTTTCCCATTGTGGCACGCATCGGGCCAGTGTCATACCGATTGCTACTTCCGCCGAGTATGAAGATACATGACGTGTTTCATGTGAGCCTGCTGGCTCCATACACGGCAGAAGGAACCGTTCAGCCACCGCCAGCAGTCCTGGCTGCCGACGGCCAATACGAGGTCCTTCGCCTACTCCAGCACCGAGAGCGTACTCTTCGGTCGCGCGTTGTCAGGGAGTACCTCGTCCATTGGGCCGGTTGTGGACCTGAACATAATTCATGGGAGCCCGAATCACGGTTGCCCACAGGGGTGGTCAACGAGTACTGGAGCGAGCTTGCAGCTCGCACAGATCGACGCGTGGCAGGAGGTACCACCTGAACGCGGGAAAAGTGAACAACATTCCCACAGGGCAGCATTCATGGACAGCGACCATAGGAGGTTGGGGACGCCCAACATGGTTGTCGCGCGGACGCTCCAGCCTAAAGGGGGGAGGCCGCTAGCCGTACTGACCTACAAGCTGCAGCTTAGGTCTACGAACCGTGCACGTGTTCATGTTTAGCTGGTGATTGAAATTATTAATTTTCTTTCACAATGTTGATGACTCACTGACTGACAATCCTACTTGTTGTTCATGAACCGGGACGGTTCATAACAAGAGGGGAGGAATGTACCGGGAGGGCCGGTTCGGCCCTCCCTCCTCGCTGATGCGAGGGGTGGTTGCGCACCACCCCTCGCGTCAGCGAGGGCTGGACGGCGGCCAGCAGGTTGCTGGCCGTCGGCCAGCTCGCTGCCGGCCGGCTGGACGGCCGGCGGCCGGCCAAGCGACCGGCCGGCCACCGGCCGGCCAGCCGCCAGCCGCCGATCGCGGCCTCAGCCGGATCGGCGGCTGAGAGGCCACGAGGGCCTCGAGGGCGAGGCCTTGTGGCCTCGTGCCCTCGTCCCCCCTCGCCCTCCTTGCAAAACGAGCAAGAGAGGACGAGGGATAGGGGGAGCGAGGGTGAGGATAAAATGCCTAGCGCGAAATCGCCAGCGTGCCTTGCACACGACGATTTCGCGCCAGAACGACAAAACGAAACTCGAAGTTCGTTTATGACGAACTTCAACGTAAAACAAACGGAATAACTCGTGCAAACACACGAGTTCGAGGTAAAAACCCCTGGTTTGGGTCCCAAAACCAGGGGTTTGGTTAAAAACGGAAATGGGCCTCCGGAGATTCGAAATATTCGAGTCTCCTTGCTCTGGGTCGTTGATGACGATTGCCCCTCACTCTTGCGAAGGGGGTAAACCCCTGATGCGGACTGAGAACGCCATTCTGCGAACTCCGACGACGACTTCAGAGCAGGAGCTGGAGACACGGCCCGTTACACAAACGATGTTGCAACAAAATCGTGATTATTGAATTGGTCACTTTTTTCACGATTTCATTGGTGACAAAGAAAACAATTCTCGCAAGTTTTTGTCTGTTGAAATCCAAATCCTAGGGATTTTTCATTTTTTTCCAAACTAGACATCACAGGATCTGCCAAACTATGCCAATCAGGAAGACACGGACATAATGGTTTCATCAAATCCCTACGGTCAGTAGGGATTGGACCCAAACATGCTACACTAACCAAATACTTGATCCCGGATCCAAATAAGAAGAAAATCCATAAATGATAGCAGTCATTCCATGCGATATAAATACTTCAAAATCTTACACGTGGGAGATATTTACACGTATACAGTTATGTGAAAATTTGAATGCAAAGCCCATTTTTTCTACATGGAAAGTCTATCTGATTGGCTAACAGTGTTGCGGAATGCCGCTATGAACCTAAAAAATTCGCTACATTCATAAAACTCCTTCCTTCTGAGGTGAAAAATGAAGAAATTTGATGAGGTTTTACCACGGGATAAAAATGTGTATTCCTATGCTTAGTTACTATGAAACCATATGCACGACTTGCGTGCAACACCCAATTGTTTCTACCCTATTGGATATGGTGTACTTAATACTCAAGTTATGGATATCTCCAGCTTATCTTGACGCTTAAGTGGATGTATCAGCCATATCGTGGCTTTTGTAAGTAGCATGCAAAAATGGCGCCTCCTCAAAGTGAGCTTGCAAAAAGGGTGCCCCCCCCCCCCCCCGAGGGAGCATGGGAACATGGCATCCCCTAAAGCAACACAATCAAAATAAATGTACCGCACAAAATGTACCGCATGGAAATTCTTTGATTAATTTCTCCCTCCAAGGTTATTTCGACTTACATCAGCCCAAATCAAAAGATAGAGGACCAAATTTATCTGAAAGTGCATAAAAATGTTGTTTTGGGGACACAATCATCTTATCTGCCAATCTTATGGTACCCATGAAACAAATTCCATGAGAACAATTTCCCTCATGAGTTGATGAAATGGGTCCTCAATGTCTTAAAAGGGGAGCAAAATTTCTCCGTAACTTTATGTGAAAATTGTACTCTATTCACATGCATAAAACAACCATCATTTTTTTTCACATAAAACACTGATGAGTTATTTGACTCCTTCCATGATTTCACAACATTCAATTTTATTTGCCATTTGGCCTCAGAAGTTTCTACCAAACTAAGGCAATACATGGGTTAAACAAGGTAGCAACTCCACTTGTTCATAATTGTGTGGCCCATGCATGGTTCCAGTTGAAGGGTTGCCTTTTAGTCTTTAAATAATCTTTGAGATTTCCAACTATAGAGACTTGAAAACTTCAACTTGTTAGTATTCAATATGTTTCTCCATTTTCATTCTTATGCCAAGGAACATCAACAAACCTATTACGTTCATGTCTTTTTTGCATTACATTAAAGCTGACCGAAACCTTTATTTTGTTTGATGATATATTTGTATCAAAAATCAATGTAAAGTTAATGTTCCCCTTTAAAAATATCAAACAATTGAACCAAATGTACATGAATAACTTGTTCTGAGAGAGTCAATGATTGCTTACAACCACATCAAACGGGTTAAGAAGATCTAGTACCTTGAGCGTGACCCTCTCTGTGTATCTGAAAATCTTATATTTCTTTCAAATTAACGAGCACGAGTATAGTTTTACTCCCATTGACAAAAACTACACAGAAAATTGCTTCTAATTCACGCCCACTTCAGGCCAACAATAAAAGGAGTCATCTCCTTCGGTGCCAACCATCACGTTCTTGAGAGTGTTGACTAGGTTTCCTCTTAACCGCATTCCCACGTTGTGTTCACTCCTTAATTGAAAATTCTCAATGAAAGCTAGCCGAGTTTGTGGGGAACACTGAATCGATGTGGCGGATGCCATAAATCTAATGTGTCACCAACTTAGTCCCGCATATGTTGGCTGCCTGTGATTGTAGCAAGTACCATCCAATCTTTCGACTTGGTCTGGTAAACAATTTTGGCAAGAGGGTTTGAAAATGTGATTGTACACGTTGCCTTTGATGGTGCTTGCTTCAATCTAAAAGGGTATTGGAAATTGAGCCAACTTGATACACTCCACAACTAGTGTATCAAAAGTGTACTCCTGTACCTCCTGATTTCTCAATAATCATAAAAATGAATGCACGTGTCTACAACCCACATATGTTTTGGCTTAATCCCGCTATACCCTCTGCTAAGGCTTCTCAATTCTCTCCTGGCCATTTCTCGCACTTTTTTTACACGGTACTCACTTTTCACAAAACATGCATGTTGTACCCACTTTTCTTATAGTGCCTCAAATCATGCATGTCACACCCACTGTTGGAAACAAATTCACAGTGTACCCAATTTTCTCCAAGCACCCCCATATGATTTTTGGGCACAGTCGACGTTCGAAGTATTTGTTTTAAACAGTGGCCCTCGGACATGTTGTGTACATTTCGTGGACATTATACGTGTTTTCATGCCAAAGTGGCCATCCCATTCTTTTTATGTGAAAACTAGGTACAACGTCTATAAGTTGCGAGGACAGTGGGTATGCGACAAGTGTACCCTATATATTTTCCCTCACGTGACATTAAAAGGCTAAACATATGGTCATGAAAAAGAGGAATTTGTATGAACAGCCAATGTTCATATATTTGTATCGTCCTCATACACTTCGTGAAGAGTTTCGAGAGTAAGTTGACAGGTCACAGATGAATCAGTACATGACATGTTTCCTGCATAGTGGTTGACTTCAACCATACCAAGTAGTTTTCATTATGCATCTTGTTGAAACACAGTATGGTGGACAGTGACAATGAGCAAGTGTGAATTGTACTTGACTTGTAACGATCTTATATTGTTTTGAGTCCTCATACAAAACATGAAACCACACTCATTATCCACCTCTTCTGAGAGTGGTTTGCAGTCGCATCACTCAAGAGTTGGAAAGGCTCACACTTTGTCATTTGTACAAACGTTTAAGCCACAACATATCATAGCTACTGCCGTTTCAGTAGCCTTCATTCCACGGCTTGTAGTCACACAAAATTGAGCCCTAGAATGGTCAAGGCTATACGCAGCTATGGTAGAGCCCTTCAAGGAAGTCTATGTTACCGTGCTTATTCAATCCTTGCAACTAATTATACCGTACAGACCTTGGTTTTTGTTTTTTCTAGATTCATAATTTAGGAAATCTATGATTTCCTGCACGGGTTTTAAGAGAAGAGTTGTTTAGGTGGCACCTTGAGATTCGTTGAATGAAAAGGGCAAAGGATAAATTGACAAAATAATCCTGGTTGCCTCTCTGTCCTCATACGAGGTGTTGTGTTCCTATTCATATCGAAGATTCGAACCTACCTGGTTCCTGGCCTACCGGAGACGCAACCCTGGCTGCGGTGGTCGATGTTTTACGCCGACCTGAACGGCTGGACAGGTTTCTTTGACGCCCCGATAATCCAGGCCGTCAGAGCTCGAGAATACATCGAAATATTTGTTTCCGCGTTACTTGCCTTGCTAGGTTTGCAATAGTGACGATGGTTTGATGTTATGAGCTGTTTTGTCTTGCATTACCAACGGCAAAACTCCTTCATGAACTTGATGCAAAGAAATATGAGAAAACATTATTTTTCCAATTCCCATGCCGCTCGCAATGTCGCCGTTAGGACGGCTTACACCGTAGGGCCTTAACGTCAGGTCGGAGTAATCTACTGACCAGATGGACCGGCGGATGAAACGGGCGGTCATCGCTGGCCGTCACGTGTTTCGGAAGTAGTTTCTTCGAGCAGGAGCTTCCCAGACCTACCTGTCCTCGACGTCGCCGAATATCGTGGCGGCTGGTCAGGTCGTCGCCTCGCATAAGTTTGCCCAAGGGCAAAGCCTTGATTTCGACAAAGACCTGTCTCGAACACCATCAATGACCATTGTTTCAGGCCAGGTGAGTCTGGCGCGAGCTGCCTGATGCGGCAGGTCGCGTCCTACTGGCAGGTCTGATGCGGAAACTTGGTTCCGCGTCATGCTCGGAAGAATTGTCCCGAGTTGAGCTCGCTCGGTCAATGTTTTAGGCGATTTTTGTGCATGCGATGACTGTTTTGTTTCCGAGTCAGAAAAGAAGTTATATTGGTGGTACTCATCAAATTCGATGAAAAAAATATTCGTTGAGCCCAAACCACCAACCAAATATTTATAATTGAATATCAAGACCACTAGGGTAATTGTGGCCTCACTTGTGGTTTGGGGGGTTCTATCCTTTAATCTTCTAGACTAGGAGGTTTTCACGCTTCTTCCTCTTAGCAGAACCTCCCTACACAACTATCCCTATAGCCCATAGATTGTTCATACATATGTTACAGTCTTGTTTTAAACATGCATTTGGCCATCGATGATGCTTCAAATTCACAAAAGACACTTGACTTATGTATTCATATAACATCCTCTAGCTCGTCCTCCTTTAGCTTATGATCTTGTCCTTCACATTCCCCGTGGCAAGATCATCACACAAGTACCTCATTATTAAGTTCTCTAGATGCTTGAATGTTCACTTACCATCTCTCTTGATGAAGATTTTAGCTTCCTCCAAGAGTGAAATAAGACATGTGGATGACACTCAAGTGAAGTACCCAGTTGCTTTAATTCCTTAAGCTTGTTGAAACCTTAATGTGCCTCTTTGCACTAGGTGTATATATTACACATGATGGCATCAAAGGCATCCTACAACAAGGACTGCCACTCTAGCTGAAGCTACCAATAACCCCACTCCTTGGTAGTACTTGAAGAGCTTGGCAAGTCTTCAAGTCGTGTTGTGGCAAGGTTGCTCCACTGATCAAGGGGGGCTTTCAAGACACCTAAAACATGCTCCATGTAGTTTCGCTG
The DNA here is from genome assembly GCA_023375785.1 of Penium margaritaceum. Classification (NCBI taxonomy): domain Eukaryota; kingdom Viridiplantae; phylum Streptophyta; class Zygnematophyceae; order Desmidiales; family Peniaceae; genus Penium; species Penium margaritaceum. The sequence continues at coordinate 23,334 of SZWC01003681.1, read as the reverse complement.
GTCAGACAACTTCATGCCCTTCCAAAATACAATTAGAGTACAGACGGAATACATGTCTATGACGGGCTCCAAAGTTGTCAAGGCTACCGTGTCGTTTCTAGCTATGGCAACAGTAGTTGCGGCACGCTCTTGCCACTATTTCACCTACAACCTAGTCATGCTTTGCAACACTTTGTTGAGGTAATTGTATTAATGTGCTGCCTTGTGGGAACCCACATGCTATATCTGATGAACACTATCAAGATCCATCATGTTTTGCCTAAGGTGGGTGAGCAATTTGGCAAATGTCATCTTGATCTCTAGCATTTCCAGAGCAAAAGTGATGGCCTCGAGGACTTCTTGTTGTCCACGTGCCTCGGTCCATTAAGGGAGAGTGTGGTTCATGCATATGTCATTGACAAGGTCCACCTTCTAAAGTAAGATATCATCCACCACGATACGAGAGTGGGCAATGAGAAACTCCGTAATCACCACTTTGTGGGAAGGGAGATGAGTCCCCACACATCCAGGTGGTGTCGCATCTCCACCGTTGGTATCGACGTTTAGTCATCAGAGATGTTTTGGCGATAGGATCAAATAATCTTTATTGTGCCATCACCTAGCCAACAATATTGAGATCTACTATCGTGGTTTTTGTGTGTGTTTTTGTTGCAATCAACAATCACCGCTACCACCACCTTCTTCTAGCTTGACAAGCACCTTGCCTCTTTTAACCGATTTTCTTGAGTTTGCCTCGAATATGACAACGGTTGACGGTGAAGTCATTTTCTTTCCCTTCATTGGGATAACTGCTTAAGGGATCTTCTACGATCATGTCAATTGTAACATGGAACATGTGCACGTGCACATCGTTATGCTCACCAAGCATGCTCCTTTTGCTTTAGAATGCTTCTTCATTTAGCGAGTGACTCGTAGGCTGCATTTGGCAACGTGGTTGTCATTAACCTGTCTACCATGCTTGCGATGATGGCCTCCTCATTTCTAAGTCGGCCGAGGGTGTTTAGCAAGGTTGTCAACACCTTGCTCTTGTTGGTCTAAGATGGTATGTCACTTGCCATATCTTCATGGGTGAAAAAAGTATGTCAAAATCCTTTTTGAGGTTTATCCTCATAACAGCAAAGGGGAGTCACCTCTCTTTTGTGTCTGTTTTTCCTTGTATGGTTGGTGAGCCATCAGAAATACATATCCATTACACCATATAGTTGTGGATGGCACAACCATGCACCAAAGCGTTTTGCTTTCATAGGCTACCACAGTAGGCACAACCATGCGGTAGACAATTATCTTTCTCTACATCATCGCGCTTGGCACAAACACGTTATTTTGAAGAGAACCTTCCTAATACACAACTCATATTTCAAGAACATTGGAAAATGTTAAATCACACTAAAATAATGATTTACAAGGCTATTGAGCACGACACGAGGAGTTATGAGGAGGGGATGAGAACAACACCAATGAAGGTGTTTCCATTTTCCACACTCTAAGGCCTTCTGTTATTTTCTCTGTCCATTGACCTTCTCTGGCCTCCTTGTGCTATCTTGTGTTTTTTTCTTAAACTCCTCCATAAAGTCTCCCTAAAGCCCAAAACAATGAGGAGACCTTTCAAATATCTCCAGACTTGCCCTACCCTTTGTCCAATTGCTCTTTCAGTCCTTAGAGCTCCCTTGTCATACGGGGTGTCCTACACTAATTCAAGGTCCAATATGGAAGGATGGGAGTGAAGAAGAAGGAAAACGATGTTGATTTGGAGGTGAGTATTAGAGATGCTATTGCAACGTGGTTGGACCCACTTCAAGAGGCACATGGAAGTTGGACTTTATCTTGTTCATAGTAAAGACCCATGGGACGATGGCATATCCCCTTTGTGATTTCCACTCACTTCATTGGGGAGTGTTGGAGCCATCATCAATCTACTATAGTGTGAGTATGCGTATTAATACCTGCCTTGGCAATGGCGGCAACATGCGGCTGTGGAAACTTGTTAGCATCATGATTAGGATGCATTCGGAGCACTCCAGACTTTTCTCCAACCTTGACTACCTCCCATGTTGAGATTTCACAGTCTCTCTAACTCCTCCCCGGGCCTTAACATTGCTTTCTTCAAGAAACATGGACCAAGGAGGCACTTCGTGTACATCTAAAGAGCTCACTTAGTACGTTAGTGACTGTGACCCCTTTGAAATCTTTATCCTTGTTCTCCAGTCTTGCCTCCACTACATCCTTCACCCTCTCCCTCTAACCTAATTGGCTAAGCTCAAGGTAGTCCAGTACCCACGCTAGTCCCATTACATTTTTTGCCTTTGATTCTAGCCCTTTGGGAGCTTTGTCTAATTGTGATAATGATGGATGTGACAACACGTATTAACAAATTTGTGCTATCCGTTGTTCAGAGTCTTTGTCAAGCATCCGGTAAAGGCGACGTGTTGTGTGGCCCGTGTCGATGACACGTCGCGAGGCAATTGGTACTTAGAGTTCATACGGATACCACCCATCACATGACCTATTGCCGTGGTGGCCTTGTGGTCATCGGTCACATTGGGTGTCTTTGATGCATGTGCACAATGTTTCGTCATTTTTTGCCTTTCCATGGCGTTGGGGCTATGCAATTTGATGTTTTGTTTGGTCCGTAGTACATAAATGGTGTGCTTTTTTCCAGTTCTCTTGAGTAAAACGTGCACTCAGTTTGTGCTTGCACCATAATGGATGTTTTTGTTGAGCACATAGCCAAAACATCCATATTGAATGCATGTGACCCTCATGCCATCGTGATTCATGCTTAAGATGTTGATGATCTATATCATGTATCTTGTTACACTCTGTCCATCTCATCCCCTTTTTCCCCATCCACACTTGTCTTTGTCACTAGTGTTCAATCGCCTGGGCGCCATCGATGTTTGCATTGACGCCTTTGCCACGAGAGCTCATACACTATATCCAAGCCCCTCCAAATAAAACCAGTCATTGGCCTTGAAATGAATTCCTTTCATGACCCACCAAAGATCCATAATCTTTCATGACCTTAGGATAACATGCATTGCTTTGCCTGCTATCACTCGGATCGGAGGTCAAGCACTACTCTCATTAGAGTTGGTCCTCTCTCACCGTATTGGTCCTTACCCAATCGAGTCTCTCTCATATGAGGGTTGATATGTTCTCCCCCTTACTCATGACTTTACCGAGATGAGGTGGGTCTATGGCCTCCAGCATAAGACTGATGCTCTCTCCTGGCAGTTTGTGGTTCATCTTGGTTAAGCGCCATTCTTGTCACACACTCCACGTGTTTCAATTGAATTGTGGCGGTGAGTGTTTATTGAATATGAACACATTATTCACAGAGCACGGTATCTTTTACCATCTTACCATTCCTACTAATCCCAAGAGAATTAATACATCTCATTAAACGAATCGCACGACAGACGATGCAGTTTATGCCATGTAATCCGGGTGTGATATCCCACAATACGTTGCCTCAAATGACTTATCCTATATGACATGGATCTGTAACCAACTCTCGTACGGTCATTTGTTGGACCATGTCACACTATACACATAATGGTTCGGCCATCTTGTTGACCTCCATCAAACACATGTCTAGGACTCCCTCGTTGTTTCTGGCATACCAAGGACCAGCATCCACCCAAGGTCCTACGATGAGGTCACAAGTGTAAATTTGGTGATGCCTTCCCATCGTCAAAGGCATGGTGATATTGGGACCCCACTCATCATTTAATCATTGAGTCACATGACATCTTTTTCATCAAGCATTCTATTGCTAGTTGTCGACCACGGACTCACTTGTGTGGCTTCTCTGTGGATGGGAGAGTGTAGGATTGTTGCTAGGTCTATTTACGCTTTCTCACTTGTAATCCGGTCTCTCATCAACGACAACCTGACCATCATGGCCGTTGTCCTAGTGGCCTTGTTGGTATCCATAGGCGCTCCTTAATGTATGCTTGCCTCTATCCCTACCAAAACACCTACCCTCATGCCTGTGGCAGTTCCCATCGGCCAACCTGTTCTCGTGCATGTGCCAATCCCCTTTGCCATATTTGGTCATGTACCTACATGAGCTCCTACATTTGCACCTATGGAAAACATTGCATCGGTCCCTTCTACAACACCTGCATTTATCCCTATTGCCTCCCTCACGCCCATTCAGGAGTCGCCCGTGTCTGCACACTCTTCTCCAAAGGTAGTAGCCTTAATGGCCATGCCTCTGCCAATGTATTGACCTCGGACCCAGGCTACTCCTGTGAGCCCAGTGGTCGCCTTTGACCACTGGCCTTTACGACTCAGCAAGCAGCTGACACACCACCAAGATTCCTTACCCACAATATTGAGATCGCGAACCTTGGCATGAAGCCTTTGGCCTTAGTGTGCAAGAAAACTAATCCAAGGGTACACAGAGCGTACCCTCGTGGCCATGAGTTGGCTGTAGGTGATTTTTTGGCCACATACAATGTCATGCCTAATCTTATCATGGTAATTCCCTGTCCAAAGGCATGTTTCTTAGCTACATACATCTCTCTGTCAATAGCGCTTGATCTAGTTACGTTAGTGGAGGCGCACTTAAATGAAGACGTAGAATTGTGGCACAGTGAGTGTGACAATTTTCATTGACCAACACCTTTGTATCTATAGGTTGCATTGCCACAACATGTGCTCTTTTCGGCATATATGAGCAATCACCTCACCCCCAAAACTGTGTATCAATGAGTGTATTGGGAAGTTAACATATGAGTGAACATGGATTTCTAATAAAAACTAGTACATAGTACGTATAATCCATAATAATCAACACCCAATAGTAATGTGATTTGTGCATGCATGAAATGCACCTGAGTTATGTACACTGGCAAGGTACTCTAGTTGTCACAACGTACGACAATGGAAGGCACAAACTAATGTACCCCACATAAAGGCATTCCATCCACACTGCCTGAGCAGCCTTAACTCCCAAGACGATATACTCTACCTCAAGGGAGGTATGCACAATACAACCCTACTTTCCACTACACCACAATGTAGTAATGCCATCCAACAAGAACACCTAGGTTGTCCAACCACGTCCACCAGGGCTCGTTGCCATGTCACTATCCGTGTAGCTGTTGACTACCACCAAGCGCTATAGGAAAAAGTTGAGTCTAATGCAAGGCGTAGAAATCTTGTGCTGTGCCATGAAGAGCTCTTGTCTAGGAATTTTTGTGGATTGTATACTGAGCTTGAAGGTGAAGGAAATTCTAGGCTCAGTGTTCATGGCCAAGTACATCGGAATGCCAATGAGGCGCAAGTACAATATCTCATTAACAGTCTCTTCAATTTCCACTTGATCATCTACCTTCAAGGAATCGTGCACATCTGGTGTGATGGGTGTGAAGGTTGTGCGAATTTTTCTGAGGATGTCGGCAAATGTGTTCCCACTTACGGGCAGTAGTGTGATTTGTAAATCAGGAGTGTTCGCAATCAACGGTCATGCATGACCTCCATCTCGAGGAACACAACTACATAAGCAAGGTCCTTCATCTTTTAGACACCTTGAAAGATGACTTTGGCCTCCATCAAGGGAGACATGATTAGGAGGTTGTCAACATACTCCAAGATGGAAGTCAAGTGATTAATTGTGTGTCCAAGGAAGAGAAATCTATGTGCGTCATTCCGCACATACCTAGCATGAGTTAGTGTACATATAATCTGTTGGATCTAGTACTCTAGTGTTTGCTTAAGGTTATGTAAGGCCTTGCTCAAGCGTAAGACCTTCTTACCAAACTTGAAGCTATGTTGTAAGACCATGTAGATTTCCTCTAGAGTGTCACAGAGGAATGCGTTGTTCACATGCATCTAGTGCAACTTTTAACTACTCTAAGCAACGACCCCGGAAAGGAGTTATGGTTAATCACCCCAAATTTATACACTCAACAATCAGTGTGCGTGTTTTGGTAGAGTGATTAATGGTATTCGTCATCAGGGTCAACATGGTCATGGAGGAGATTGGCATCCTGACCAAGGCACTTGTGTGGCTAAAGACCTTGGTATCTAGTTGTTCTATCATGTTGTCCCCATTTCTGGATTGTTTCTTCATATTGACAGTGCATGCGCGTGGTTTAGCTAGCATTTTGTCGTGCACTCACATTAGCTCTACACATGTACCACTGGGTCACGGGAGAGCATTGTGATGTGAGCCATCCCCATCCATGCGTATAGCTTGATCTGATTACTTTCTTCGTGTTTTTGGTCAGGCGGTGGCCCATCACACCTGTTATGTCCTCTTCTATTTCTCCCCATGCATACTACCACACACATGTATACAAGATTAAGTGGTGCAACTACGTTGAGGCTGTGTCCTGCAAATGGGAGCCATCAAGGGTGAAGCTCATTCTTCCTGTCAGTAATAACATACATTCAAGATGTTGCGTATGGTCATGTGATTCGTGTTTTATGTAATTTTCAGCATTGGTTATTCTTATGGGGGGCTTGAACCCTTGGACATTGTATGAAGCAAGAGTTGTCTTTAGAATTGCTCGAGGTTTTACAAGAAGATCTAATACTGGCACCGGTTACTGATCCTTAGGGGACGGTAGACCATATTTATTTCGGCTCATGGTGAGTATGTAGCATGGCAGTGCCACTTCGACCGGTCGAAGAAGCCACGTGGCTCGAACGGGTCACCTGGGATTGTGGGCATGGAGACATGGTGGCTTAAGGGTCGGAGACCCTCGTTTTGGCCTCTTCGGTCAAGGATTCCGTCGAATCCGTTAAAGAGTAGCTTTCCTTGGTACATACGGAGAGGTTGGGCTCGACCCTTGGGTGCCAATGTGCCCTCGATGTGCATGATTTACGTGTGAGAGTTACGTTCACTAGTGTAGACCCCCTCCCTCCTTTGCTCTTCATTACTCATTTTTGTGGCCTGTACACTCTTAAGCCTCAAACTTTGGTCCATGGCATGTTCACTGTAGGGTTTCTTCATACTCCTGCCTTCCACGTACCTTATTCAAAGAGCTTACATGAAAAAATAGTGGTATCAAAGCCAAGAGGGGCAATTCCTCCCGCACTCTCACCCACAAGAAGCTTCTTCTTCTTGGATCTCGCTTTGCATTTCAGACACATTGTTGCGACTACCCCCCTCTCTTTTAATGACATTAACAATAGGAACATCTGCCCATAATACAGTCATCTTGGCATTCTTGTTCTCATCCCCTTCTCGGCCTCCTCACCTTGTCAAGCTCATTGTCTCTGTTATTGGATCTCACCACATTGCCACGGTTACCTCTTGGAGCGAAATCAGCATGAGCAGCAGTATGTGTTTATTGTCCACAATTGCCTTAAAAGTCTCATTTAAAGTCCTATCTTACCGTCTTCACTTCGTTGAGCACGTGGTGACTCTCCTTGAGCCATGACATAGTGTCGTAGCATCATCATGCCACTACAATAGCATTAATAGTTGCACCATCTGCTTGTTATGCATAGCCATCTCAGCATTCTTGTTCTAGGCCCCTCCTAGCCTTTTACCCTTGTCATTTCCTAGGCCTAGCTCTTGAGCTTCAGCAAATATCCAGATCCACCTCACACTACTATGGTTGCAACTTTAATAGTATAATCCACATGCTATCATCCGTCATCTCTGCATTTCCATTCTTTACTCCCCATAACCTTCTCGTCACGATGAGCTCTCGAACTGAACTCTTGAGCTTTGGCACATCGTCTTAGCACCAACACACCATTGTCTATCAGCACGTACCTCTCTAGCAATTAGTATGGCCTATCTATCAAAACTGACACATATCCACCAGATAAATCTCTTACTCTCATGGTTGGTACGCCATTCTCGTAACCCTAAGGAGGGCTTTTCTTAATTAGCAACAAGGGGATGGGCAAAAATACAGTCCAAACCTAACATCGATTCCTGGACCTCCCACGGTTGGACCAGGACAACGCCAATGTACCACACTGAATGTGTTAACTCTTGGATCATTATTGATGTGAAGACATACGTCATCTTTAGGAGGTGAGATACTGAGAATTAGACTTTCTCGTGAACACTATTGAAAAGCTTCCTAACCCTCTCCTAGGGATCCAACCTGCATCACCACAACCTCCTCCTAATAGCATATATTGCAGCCAGTCCAACAAATGTCACGAAAGAACCATTTTATGTTCCTATGCTCCTCTCACATTCAAACGCATTCAAACTTGTCAGGGCCATCCTTATAGCACCTCCTCGTGTTGTTGAAACCTTCTCAGCCACAGACCAAGCAAAACAAATCTTCCACTACCATGACAATTAGATAAGGCACAGATGCTGACCTAAAACCAATTCCTTCCCTACCTCTTCTAGCAGTTTCTATTATAAAAACAAGGACCAAATAGCTCGAATATCCATAAAATGCAAAGTGTGACTCTCGTTCGATTAGCACAGGCAAAAAGAAAACCCAAAAGGCCCAACATGCTCGCTCGTAGCATGCGCCAACGACTGAGAAAAACAAAGTTCATGGGGATATTGCTCCCAAGCAAGAATTGCGAGGGAGCAGTGACCTTTTTTTTACAAGTAAGCCCCCTAGTTTGAGTTAGGATTTTGCATGTTTGACAAGGGTTCCACTCGTGCCAAAAAGTAACTGGGAGGGTTGCGTGTAAAAAAAACAAAAGCGGTCATTGTTCCCTTGCCATCAGCAAGAACGCCCTTTCTGCAATTTCTTTTTGGTTCTTATACATGCAAATTCATTCTTTCAACGATTCAACCACAATCAAACCTTACCATGAAGTACATTTTGGATTTAGGGTTTTTGTTTTGCACAGACTCTTGCTCGGCCCTAAAACTTTGGACTAACTGTCCCTCGTTAGTATTGCAAACCCTTTAACGAAGGGGTTTGTGATGCTAGTGGAGGAAGCCATGTGTCATGCATCCCTGACGCATGGCATGTGGCCTCACCATGCCCTATTTCCTTTGCATTTGCTACTGGTATAGCAGTAGCGACTGCTGATTTGTAGGTAGGGTATCTTTCTCGATGACAGGTGAATGAGTTATATGGTTATGAAAACTGCGTATATGTGACTGCCGCCCTAAAAGTTGTTTCACATGTCGTAGTGGCATTGTCTATTGTTTCTACTACAGTTATCATTACAGCAAACACCATGTGTAGTGTGGTAGGATTTATTCCTAAGCCTATCGCTACTGGGGTGGTCACCCCCATTGGCAAGTCCTAAATGGTGGTGTACCATAGAGCCATTGGCAAACTGGTTGTATCTTCAACTACCACTTTTGCTAATGTAACCGTGACGAATTCAATGTCTGATGGCAGCTTTCGCAACCTAGAATTACTTGCTTACCTCCTCCGTAGCGACATCCGTTCCTCCACTCTTTTCACTTCTTTCGTGATGCCAAAGAAGTGAGTACTTCGTCTTTTATCTTATACATCACCCTTCATTGTTTTTTTCCTCCTCTTTTATGTCTCCCATCCTTCCATTATTACCCTCACTCCTTATCATTCCTATACCTACAACCACCACTGAGGCATTATAGGCAGCACTTCATGAGGCCCAAGTCAATTTCCGTCGGCTCTAGGAATATATTCACTAGGACATTGATGCTGTAGCGTACGGACCATTTTTAGGGTTAAAAATGGTCGTTAAATACATATTGGGTGTTTCGAGTACTCGAGGCTCAGGTTTCAAGGAGCCAAAAGCCCGCAAAAACATAATGGGCTAGAGTCTGGTTCGACTCTAGCCTATAAAACAGTCCTTGCTCGGACTCGAGGCGAAAGGAGTGTCGCGATGGAAAATCCATCACGTCACTCCTCCTCCACTCCTAGAATGACGCTAGGGTCCTGTTTCCAGCGTGGCAATGCCCACGTAGAATGATAGGGTATTAGGATGCATGTTCGCAAAAATGCCCTATGACGACTACGTCCATTTGTGGCGCGGTTCGTCTCAACCAAAATGGCTGAGGTGACCATTCGCTCACTCTCCGGAGACGACTATTTTGAGGGCCTACGTTTTGGTTCCGCAGTTAGTCGCAAAACGGACCACGTCCGTTACATTGGCATCAGAGCCAGCGCTTCCGCGAGAGAAAAAAAAACATGAGTGTCGAACACACTCATACGTTGGATTTCGACATCGATGGACAACGTCAGCCGATGAGGGAGTTGCGCATAAACTATAGGAATGTTTGGACCGATTGTCCAAACGCCACCCGATTGGCAAAGCGAGCCAGTGCTCGACGAAGCGAGCCCATACTCTCGCAAGGCGGAGAGCTCGTCAGAGAGCTCGTCGAGTCAAAAGCTCGATGAGCCCTGATGTCCCAAAGAAAAAGGAAAAACCGTTTACCTTTCCCAGCGAAACACCCCCCGTTGCCGAGTGAGCTCGCAACGGAGATCCGAGAGCAGACAGCCCGAGCCCGACAAGCTGAGCCCGATTTGCTCGGCCATAACGCCCCGGCGGAGTGACGAGCGGGGAGCGACCCTCCCCCTCCCCCTCGCCAGCCATGGGTTGACGGCCCAAGGAGGAGGAGAGGGGACGTTCTCCCTCCTCCCCCCCTTTTGATGTGGGCCGACAACCCAAAGGGAAGGAGAGGGGGCATCCTCCCTCTTCCCCCTCTCTCACACGGGCCGTCTGCCAAAGGAGGAGAGGGACAGGAGCCCCGCTCCCCCACCCCTTCCCTCCTCTCCGCCGATGGTGCCGAAGGGGAGGAGAGGGACGGACGTCCCCCTCCAACTTCATGGCACCGACGGCGCCAAAGGGGAAGAGAGGGACAGGAGTCCCTCCCCCCCTCCACTGCGCCGATGGCGCCGAAAGGGAGGAGAAGGACGGAACCTCTCCCTCCCCCCTTCTTCATGGCACCGACAGCGCCGAAGAAGAATGGAGGGATGAGAGTCCCTCTCCCCCCCTCCCACAGCGCCGACGGCGCCAAAGGGGAGGAGAGGGATGGATCCCCTCCCTCTCTCCTTCCAATGGTGCCGACAGCGCCGACGGGGAGGAGAGGGACAGAAGTCCCTTTCCCCCCCCNACCGGGAGGGTAGGGGTTTGAACTCTTGTTCTTTTTTCTTTTACTTCTCTAGAATCACCCCACCTTTTTGACCCGGTCAGCCCCACACAAATCCGAGGACAGGTCCTTCGCTTGGTTTCTGTTTTGGACGGCGTGAAAACCAGTTTGAAGCTCAAGACTGAGCTCCAAAATTGTGTTAAAAAGAAATCTCTTGGTGCGGCTAGCACTCGAGGCGAGGACGATTTCCTCGGTTGAACCCAAGGGTTGGCCTGGTTGGCTGTGGGTTCACCGCTGTAAAAAGCGGCATGGAGCTCAGTCTAAGGTCTACAATGTTTTGAGAAGTTCTCAGTCATTGTCCTAAAATATTTCCATATTCATGAAGTTTAATTTTCCCAACACACCACCGGGTGACGCATTAAAGGTTCAAAGCATCGAACAAAAGAGGGGGGAGGGCACTTGACGTGCCCAACTCCATGAATCCTCAAGTTGAGGAATTCTATGTCAACCATTTTCAAGAAGGTTCGGAACGTTGAATATTTTTGTGGTCGAGCCCGAGTGTGTGGTCAAGTGGACCATGGATTTTGATGCAAAATCTAAAAGCTCTAGTTGAGCTCTTCCGAAAATCAGCGGTTCTGATTTTCTTTTTCCTTTTCTGTTCTGAATCACAAAAAGGAGGAAAACCAACAGTTTTCCATGTCGTGGACAAAACTCACTTGGAAAGGTGTCAACGCAAGAAATTTAGCACCGACAGTGCCTAAATTTTTCTAAATCAACCTCAAAGTTTGAGGTATTACGTGAGAAAACCCGGAAGGGGTGACGGATGAGAGCCACGACATGGCTCAACGTGGGTTGTACATCCGCTAAACATTTTTTTTTACGCAAAAGAGCCACTACGGCACCGGGTTGCAAAACCACAACGGTGACGTACATCGAGATGACTTCTTGTTCTAGATAAAAAAAAAGGGGCACCGTACGTGCTATGACCACTTGACGACTCACCTACTCGTCGCAACAATACGAAATGTGCAGGCATCACAAAATGAGTGTTGATTGCACAGGTACACGGATATGGATCACGTCATCGACGTAAGTGCCGATTGCACCATGGGCAACAGCACAAGTGCTGATTACAGAAAACTTTGATGGCGTCGAACACACCAGTGAAAAGTGCTAGTTGCACTTAAACCACGGATGCCGAAAGCATCTGTGATTATAGTGCCGAACGCACTACACATGGTCTGTAGAGATATGACAAAAAACATGCCGATTCCGTGTTCACACGGGTGTCGATTGCACCAAGAATGTTGGATAAGTCATCTGTGAATGGATTTCGACAAAACAAGAATGTTAGTGCTGATCGCACTCTACACACAAACACGATGGTGGAAATCCACGCGTGATGGTCGATTGACATGTGCCGGATGCACCTGAAACATGACCAACATGGACAATGCAATTGTAGCATTCACGCAAGCGACGAACGCACAGCTACCATGATGTTGAATACATGGCCGATAAGTGTGTCGGTTAAATCGTCGACACAAGTGTCAAATGCACAGTTTTCATAAACGCCGCTTGCACGATTGACAAAAACTACGAGTTGCACCTTTTGTCATGGGTGCCGAATGCACCATTGATGCGAGTGCCGATCGCACTATGGCCATGAGTTCCGGTTGGACTAGCCACGCTAGTGTTGATGGTACAACACATGTTATAAGATGCCAATTACACCGATAACATGGGTACTGATCGCATCCCGTTGTACGAACTAGCAAAAACTAGGCAATCGTTGACTCGTCGTGCCAGCTTGCGATAGACCACCAGGCAAAAGCATACGATCTATGCGCGGAGTGGTTTTATGGGCAAGTGCGTCAAGCACGTTTATCAAAGCGCCAAAACCACGTCGTTTGGCGTTTGCAAGGGATCTCGACGAAGTCGAGGATGGTCATACTGTCGATTCCTTCAAACGGAGAGCCGACATGTATGGCTAGAAACAATCACAGACAACAGTGGTGATCAGAGGTATGCCCGAACGGCGTCACAAAAACACAACGATCTCGGTCGCCACCGACAATGATGACCATTCACCCTGTCGATAGCAGTTTGGAAAGTACTTCCAAAAGAAGTACAAACCAGATTTTATCGGATGGATCACGTGTGACGAGGATGATTGCCTCAAAACTAGACCATGCTAAAGGTGGACGAACTCCTCCCTTTCCATAGATGGAATGTGCTACTAAAGCCTGGTCGGCTAAGCACCAGTTCCAAAACATACACGGCTTATATGACCGCCAAACGCGAGCACGCATGACCAAGTGCGAGAGACCC
>SZWC01003680.1:163354-187917 GCA_023375785.1 Penium margaritaceum | reverse complement strand
GTCACTTCTTTCACCTTGAGTTCCGCCGTGCGGTGGATGTTTGCACTGACCACCGCTTCGCCGGCGCCCCCGCGACTGTCGCTCGCGTCCTCGCTGTCACCTCCGCCCCTCCTGCGGCTTCCTCCTCCTCGCTCATTGATGCCTCCAACCCTCTCACTCTTGCCGAGGCCCTGTCCCGTCCCAACGCCGCCGACTGGCATGCGGCGTGCCTGGCTGAGTTAGCTGCACTCTCAAACCACGGCGTCTTGGAGCTCGCTGACCTTCCCCCCGGTCGCAAGGCGATCAAGGCCAAATGGTTTCTTCATCGGAAGTTCACCGCCACCGGTACGCTCGATCGCTACAAGGCTCGTCTCACCGCCAAGGGATACTCGCAGGTCCCTGGCGTTGATTTCGGCGAGACCTACGCTCCGGTCGGTTGGTTTACCACGAGTCGCGTCGTCATCTGTGTGGCCGCCTCCTTCCAGTGGGAGCTTCACCAGATGGATGTCAACAATGCCTTTCTTCATGGCCGCCTCGATGAGGAGCTGTACATGGTGCAGCCTCCAGGTTTTTCGGACGGCTCTGCGAAGGTGTGTTGCCTCCGTCGGGCGCTCTACGGNTTCCCCCCGGTCGCAAGGCGATCAAGGCCAAATGGGTTCTTCGTCGGAAGTTCACCGCCACCGGTACACTCGATCGCTACAAGGCTCGTCTCACCGCAAAGGGATACTCTCAGGTCCCTGGCGTTGACTTCGGCGAGACCTACGCTCCGGACGGTCGGTTTACCACGAGTCGCGTCGTCATCTGTGTGGCCGCCTCCTTCTAGTGGGAGCTTCACCAGATGGATGTCAACAATGCCTTTCTTCATGGCCGCCTCGATGAGGAGCTCTACATGGTGTAACCTCCCGGTTTTTCCGACGGCTCCGCGAAGGTGTGTTGCCTCCGTCGGGCGCTCTACGGCCTCCGCCAGTCCCCTCGTTGTTGGAACGAGGAGCTCACCTCCACCCTTGTCCGTGGCGGCTTCCGTCCCAGTCAGTCTGATCCCTCCCTCTTTATTGGCGGCACCTCTGTGGTGCCTGCCTTCATCTTGGTGTACGTCGACGACCTTCTCATCACCTCACCGTCCTCCACTGCGATCGTCGAGGCTAAGGGCCTCCTCTCCTTGACGTACCGCATGAAGGACCTCGGCCTCGCCACCATGTTTCTCGGGATGCAGCTCGAGCATCTCCCTGGCTGTCTCCTTGTTCACCAGGAACGCTATGTCCTTACTCTTGTCGACCGTTTCTCGTCCATTGTCGACCTGTCGCGGCCTCTCCCCGCGGCCTCCTCCCCCATGCCGCCAGGTACAGAGCTAGCCCTCCCGGTCGCCCACGACACGGCGTCTGGCGAGCTCGAGTCCGCCGTCGCTTTTCAGTCCATCGCTGGGGCTCTCACGTACCTCGCCAGCACCACTTGTCTGGACATCGCCTGTGCGGTGAACGTCCTCGCCCAGTACACTCGAGAGCCCCGCACGGCTCATCTCCGTGCGGCTGCGTATGTCCTGCGCTATGTCCTTGGCTCTGCCCGGACTGGCCTCGCCTTCCCGGCCGTCTCGGGTGTGCCGCTCCCGGAGGGCTATGCTGACAGCGATTACGCCCGTGACGCGAACGCTCGGAGCCGCAGTGGCTTCGTCTTCCCTCTCGGTGCCGCCGCCATTTCCTGGCGCAGTGGCAAGCAAGGTTGCGTCGCTCGCAGCACGGGCGAGGCCGAGTACATGGCCCTGGGTAGCGCAGCCGCTGAGGCTGTGTGGCTCCGCCGCCTTCTTGGCGAGTTCCATCTCCCCACGCCACCCGTGCCCCTATACACTGACAGTGAGAGCGGTCTGGCAATCTCCAGGAATGCAGGTGCACTTCATCGTCGCACAAAGCACATCAATGTCGAGCACCACTACGTCCGCGACGTTGTTGCCTCTGGCGACGTGTGCCTGCGGTTCATATCTGCGGAGTTTCAACTTTCTGACTTCCTCACTAAGGCCCTTCACCAGCCCGCCTTTGCCTCCAGCATCGCCGCAGTCGGTCTTCGCACCCTGCTCCCGGCTGACTGACTCTCCTCCCTCCTCTTCCTCCCCCATCCCCTACTGCTTGCGAGGGTTCTCCGGTCATTCGCTCGATGACTGTCTACCTGTTGTTCTCCTACCCCCCCCCCTCTCCCCTCGTTGCGTGTAGGCTGTGTCCTCAGTCCGTCCTCATCGCCACCGCCCCTCGCTGCCGGCTCGTCTCGCTCCTCAGTTCCTGCCCATGCCCCTTGTCGCCCCCATCCCCCCCCGTTTTTTCCCTCTCCCTCCTTGCCCTCCTCTGTTCTGTGCTACTACTCGGTCATGTGCAGGTCCCTGATGCTCTCGTTGTGGTGCCTCGTCTTGGGGGCGCGCGTCGTCGAGGAGGGCCGCCACCAGAGGTCCCTGATTCTCCCCATCCTCGCTGCGTGCGTCGGGACTACCGCTCGTCGCCGCCGGGTGCTCTTGGCTGGGGTGTGGCAACTGGGGGCTCCTAGTCGGGTGCTTCTGGCTGGGGGCTGCTGGTGGGAGCCTCGATGGCGCGCTTCTGTTGGGGTGCTCCTGGTGTGGTCCTTCTGGTGGGATGACGTTAGCAGGGTGCTTCTCGCTGGGCTCTCCTCGCGGAGTCTCCCTGGCCGCGTTCCTCCCTTACGCTTCTTTCTGCCGCGCTCTTCCGCGATGGTGCCGCCTGGCATGCTCTGTCCGTTGGTGCCTTGTGCCTACCATCTTTCTCCATGTCGCTCTGCGCTATTGGGGCTTGTGGTGTGATGTTCAAGCTCTTCGCTTGGGACATGCACCCTTGCTTATGCTACCATGTTAAAGTAGCAAACAATTCTGTGTTTACTTGCGTTAGCTAGCCTAGTTTAGTCTCATTTCTTTGTTCATGCTGACTTCTTACGAGACGTAGGCCTCGCTACGTCACCCCGTCTGGGTCGCACGAGACATTGTGCGCGTAGAGACCCTATGCACCCCTTAGGTGGTTCGCCACACTTTAGGGCGAACTAGAGTCAGGGGAGCGAGGACGACCCGATAGGGGTCACACTCGCTCCCCCGTCAAGCTCACTTTTCAATTCGTCTAACGTATTTTCACTCTCGATCTATCTTCGATCTGTCTAAGTCTCCAACTGCTCGATCCCTCCCTCACAATTCTCGAGAGCGAACCCCCCTCACAGCTCTCGAGAGCTCTCCCCCCTCACCCTCATCAACAGTCATTTTACATATTTGGCATTTTACATATTTCTCATTTTACATATTTGTTATTTTACATATTTGTCATTTTACATATTTGTCATTTTACATATTTGTCTTCTTACATATTTGTCATTATATATATTTGTCATTTTACATATTTGTCATTTTACATATTTGTCATTTTGCATATTTTTAATTTTACATATTTGTCATTTTCCATATTTTGTATTTTACATATTCTTCATTTTACATATTTGTCATTTTACATACTTGTCATTTTACATATTTGGCATTTTACATATTTGTCATTTTACATATTTCTTATTTTACATATTTGTCATTTAACATATTTGTCATTTTACATATTTGTCATTTTACATATTTGTCATTTTACATATTTTCTATTTTACATATCTGTCATTTTACATATTTGTCAAATACATATTTGTCATTTTACATATTTGTCATTTGACATATTTGTCATATTACATATTTGGCATTTTACATATTTCTCATTTTACATATTCCCTATTTTACATATTTGTCATTTAACATATCTGTCATTTTCCGTATTTGTCATTTTACATATTTGTCATTTTACAAATTTGTCATTTTACATATTTGTCATTTTACTTATTTGTCATTATACATATTTGTCATTTTACACATTTTATATTTTACACATTTTTCATTTTACATATTTTTCATTTTACATATCTGTCGTTTTACATATTTGTCATTTTACATATTTGTCATATTACATATTTGTCATTTCACATATTTGTCATTTTCCATGTTTTGTATTTTACATATTTTTCATTTTACGTATTTGTCATTTTATATATTTGTCATTTAACATGTTCGTCATTTGTACATATTTTTTATTTTACATATTTCTCAATTTAAATATTTGTCATTTTAGATATTTGTCATTTTTCATATTTGTCATTTTACATATTTGGCATTTTACATATTTGTCATTTTACATATTTGTCATATTACATATTTCTCATTTTAAATATTTGTTATTTTACATATTTGTCATTTTACATATTTGTCATTTTACATATTTGTCATTTTACATATTTTTCATTTTACATATTTGATATTTTACATATTTGTCATTTTACATATATGTCATTTTACATATTTGTCATTTTACATATTTGTCATTTTACATATTTGTCATTATACATAATTTCTATTTGACATATTTGTGATTATGCATATTTGAAATTTCACATATTTGTCATTTTATATATTTGTCATTTTACATATTTGTCATTTTACATATTTGCCATTCTACATATTTTTTCGTTTACATATTTGTCATTTTTTCATGTGTCATTTTACATATTTGTCATTTTACATATTTGGCATTTTACATATTTGTCATTTTACATATTTGTAATTTTAAATATTTGTAATTTTACATATTTTTCATTTTACATATTTTTAGTTTTACATATTTGTAGTTTTACATATTTGTAATTTTATATATTTGTCATTTTACATATTTGTCATTTTACATATTTTTCATTTTGCATATTTTTAATTTTACATATTTGTCATTTTACATATTTGTCATTTTCCATATTTTCTATTTTACATATTTTTAATTTTACATATTTGTCATTTTACATACTTGTCATTTTACATATTTGGCATTTTACATATTTGTCATTTTACATATTTCTTATTTTACACATTTGTCATTTAACATATTTGTGATTTTAAATATTTGTCATTCAACATATTTTCTATTTTGCATATTTGTCATTTTACATATTTGTCATTTTACATATTTGTCATTTTACATATTTGTCATATTACATATTTGGCATTTTACATATTTCTCATTTTACTTATTTCCTATTTTACATATTTTTCATTTTACATATTTGTCATTTTACATATTTGTCATTTTACATATTTGTCATTTTACATATTTGTCATATTACATATTTGGCATTTTACATATTTCTCATTTTACTTATTTCCTATTTTACATATTTTTCATTTAACATATCTGTCATTTTACATATTTTTCATTTTACATATTCGTCATTTTAAATATTTGTCATTTTACATATTTGTCATTTTACATATTTCTCATTTTACTTATTTCCTATTTTACATATTTTTCATTTAACATATCTGTCATTTTACATATTTTTCATTTTACATATTCGTCATTTTAAATATTTGTCATTTTACATATTTGACATTTTACATATTTGTCATTTTACATATCTGTCATTTTACATATTTGTCATTTTACATATTTGTCATATTACATATTTGTCATTTTACATGTTTTTCATTTTACATTTTTTTCATTTTACATTTTTTTCATTTTACATGTGTCATATTACATATTCGTCAATTTAAATATTTGTCATTCTACATATTTATCATTTTACGTATTTGTCATTTTTCATATTTGACATGTTTCATATTTATCATTTTACATATTTGTCATTTTACATATTTGTCATTGTACATATTTGTCATAGTACATATTTGTCATTTTACATATTTGACATTTTACATATTTGTCATTTTACATATTTGTCATTTTACATATTTGTCATTTTACATATTTGTCATTTTATATTTGTCATTTTACATATTTGTCATTATACATATTTGTCATTATACATATTTGTCATTTTACATGTTTTTTAGTATACATATTTGACATTTTACATATTTATCATTTCACATATTTGTCATTTTACATGTATGTCATTTTACTTATTTGTAATTTTACATATTTGTCATAGTACATATTTATCATTTTACGTATTTGTCATTGTACACATTTGTCATTTTACATATTAGTAATTTTATATATTTGCCATTTTACCTATTTGTCCTTTAACGTATTTGTCATTTTATCAAAGTGGAATTTTACAATTTTCTCATTTAAAAATTTTGTCATTTTACATATTTGTCATTTTTCATATTTTTCATTTTACATATGTGTCATTTTACATATTTGTCATCTTATATAATTGTAATTTTACTCATTTGTCATTTTACATATTTGTCATTTTACATATTTTTCATTTTACATAATTGTCATTTTTCATTTTTGTCATTTTACATGTTTGTCATTATACATAGTTGTCATTATACATATTTGAAATTTTCCATATTTGTCATTTTACATATTTGTCAGTTTACATATTTGTCATTTTACTTATTTGTCATTTTACATATTTGTCATTTTACATATTTGTCATTTTACATATTTGGCATTCGACATATTTGACATTCTACATATTTATAATTTTACACATTTGTCATTTTACTTATTCGTCATTTTACATATTTGTCATTATGCATATTTGTCATTTTACATATTTGTCATTTTACATATTTTTCATATTCCATATTTGAAATGTTACATATTTGTCATTATACATATTTGACATTTTACATAATTATCATTTTACAAATTTGGCATTTACATATTTGGCATTTTACATATTTATCATTTTACATATTTGTCATTGTGCATATTTGTCATTTTACATATTTTTCATTTTACATATTTTTCATTTTACATATATGTCATTATACATATTTGTCATTTCACATATATGGCATTTCACTTATTTGTCATTTTACATATTTGTCATTTGAACATATTTAGCATTTTACATATTTGTCATTTTACATATTTGTCATTCTATATATTTGTCATTTTACATATTTGTCATTATACATATTTGACATCACATATTTGTCATTTTACATATTTGTCATTTTACGTATTTGTCATTTTACTTATTTGTCATTTTACATATTTGTAATTTTACAAAATTCTGATTTTTCATATTTGTCATTTTACATATTTGTCATTTTACATATTTGTTATTTTACATATTTGTCATTATACATATTTGACATTATACATATTTGACAATTTACACATTTGTTATTTCACATATTTGTCATTTAACATACTTGTCATTCTACATTGTTGTCATTTTACATATTTCTCATTTTACATATTTGTCATATTACATATTTGTCATTTTACATATTTGTCATTTTACATATTTGTCATTTTACATGTTTGTCATTTAACATATTTGTCATTTTACATATTTGTCCTTTTACATAATTGTCATTTTACATAATTGTCATTTTACATATTTGTCATTTTACTTATTTTTCATTTAACATATTTATCATTCTACATATTTGCCAATGACATATTTGGAATTTTATATAATTGTCATTCTACATATTTGTCATTTTACATATTTGACATTTTACACATTTGTCACTTTACATATTAGTCATTTTACACAATTTTCATTTTGTATATTTGTCATTTTACATATTTGTCCTTTTAATTATTTGTCATTTTATACATTTTTTATTGTACATATTTTTCATTTTACATATTTTTCATTTTACATATTTGTCATTTTTCATATTTCTGATTTTACATATTCGTCATTTTACATATTTTTCACTTTACATGTTTGTCATTTTACATATTTGTCATTATACATATTTGACATTTCACATATTTGTCATTTTACATATTTGGTCATTTTACATATTTGTCATTTTACATATTTGTCATTTCACTTATTTGTCATTTTACATATTTGTCATATTACATATTTGCCATTTTACATATTTGTCATTTTACATATTTGTCATTTTACATATCTGTCATTTTATGTATTTGTCATTTAACAGATTTGTCATTTTACATAATTGTCATTTTACATATTTGTCATTTTACATATTTGTCATTTTACATATTTGTCATTTTACATATTTTTCATTTTACATATTTGCCAATTGACATATTTGTCATTTTACATAATTGTCATTTTCCATATTTGTCATTTTACATATTTGGCATTTTACATATTTGTCATGTTACATGTTTGTCATTTTTCATATTTGTCAATTTACATATTTGTCATTTTACATATTTTTCATTTTACATATTTTTCAGTTTACATATTTGTCATTTTGGATATTTGTAATTTTACACATTTGTCATTTTGCATATTTTTCATCTTAAATATTTCTCATTCTACATATTTGTCATTTTACATAATTGTTATTTTGCATATTTGTCATTTTACAAATTTAACATTTTACATATTTGAAATTTTACATATTTGTTATTTTACATATTTGTGATTTTACATATTTGTCATTTTACATATTTGTCATTAAACATATCTGTCATTTTACATATTTGTCATTTTACATATTTGTCATATTACATATTTGTCATCTTACATATTTGTCATTTTACATATTTTTCATTTTACATGTCATATTACATATTCGTCATTTAAAATATTTTTCATTTTACATATTTGTCATTTTACCTATTTGTCATTTTTCATATTTTACATTTTTCATATTTATCATAGCACATATTTGTCATTTTACATATTTGTCATTTTACATATTTGTCATTGTACATATTTGTCATTTTACATATTTGACATTTTACATATTTGTCATTTTACATATTTGTCATTTAACATATTTTTCATTTTACATATTTGTCATTTCATATTTGTCATTTTGCATATTTGTCATTATACATATTTGTCATCTTACATATTTGTCATTTTACATATTTTTCAGTTTACATATTTGACATTTTACATATTTATCATTTTACATATTTTTCATTTTACATGTTTGTCACTCTACTTATTTGTAATTTTACATGTTTTTCATAGTACATATTTATCATTTTACGTATTTGTCATTTTACATATTTGTCATTTTACATATTTGTCATTTTACATATTTGCCATTTTACCTATTTGTCATTTAACGTATTTGTCATTTTTAAAAGTGGCATTTTACAATTTTGTCATTTAACATATTTGTCATTTAACATATTTGGCATTTTACATATTTGTCATTTTACATATTTGTCATCTTACATATTTGTCAATTTTCATATTTGTCATTTTACATATTTGTCATTTTACATATTTGTCATCTTAAATATTTGCAATTTTACACATTTGTCATTTTACATATTTGTCATTTTACATATTTGTCATTTTACATAATTGTCATTTTTCATTTTTGTCATTTTACATGTTTGTCATTATACATAGTTGTCATTATACATATTTGACATTTTCCATATTTGTCATTTTACATATTTGTCAGTTTACATATTTGTCATTTTACTTATTTGTCATTTTACATATTTGTCATTTTACATATTTTTCATTTTACATATTTGGCATTTGACATATTCGACATTCTACATATTTGTAATTTTACATATTTGTCATTTTACTTATTTGTCATTTTACATATTTGTCATTATACATATTTGTCGTTTTACATATTTGTCATTTTACATATTTGTCATTATACATATTTGACATTTTACATAATTATCATTTTACAAATTTGGCATTTTACATATTTGGAATTTTACATATTTATCATTTTACATACTTGTCATTGTGCATATTTGTCATTTTACATATTTGTCATTTAACATATTTTTCATTTTACATGTGTCATTTTACATATTGTCATTTTACATATATGGCATTGCACTCATTTGTTATTTTAACATATTTAGCATTTTACATATTTGTCATTTAACATATTTGTCATTCTATATATTTGTCATTTTACTTATTTGTCATTATACATATTTGACATTTCACATATTTGTCATTTTACATATTTGTCTATTTACGTATTTGTCATTTTACTTATTTGTCATTTTACATATTTGTAATTTTACATAATTCTGATTTGTCATATTTGTCATTTTACATATTTGTCATTTTACATATTTGTTATTTTACATATTTGTCATTATACATATTTGACATTATACATATTTGACATTTTACACATTTGTTATTTTACATATTTGTCATTTAACATACTTGTCATTCTACATAGTTGTCATTTTACATATTTCTCATTTTACATATTTGTCATATTACATATTTGTCATTTTACATATTTGTCATTTTACATGTTTGTCATTTTACATATTTGTCATTTTACATTTTTGTCCTTTTACATAATTGTCATTTTACATAATTGTCATTTACATATTTGTCATTTTACATATTTGTCATTTAACATAATTATCATTTTACATATTTGCCAATTGACATTTGGAATTTTATATAATTGTCATTCTACACATTTGTCATTTTACACATTTTTCATTTTACATATTTGTCATTTTACATATTTCTGATTTTACATATTTGTCATTTTATATATTTGTCATTTTACATATTTGACATTATACATATTTGACATTTTACACATTTGTCATTTTACATGGTTGTCATTTTACACATTTGTCATTTTATATATTTGTCATTTTACATATTTGTCCTTTTAATTATTTGTCATTTTACACATTTCTCATTTTACATATTTCTCATTTTACATGTTTGTCATTTTACATATTTGTCATTTTACATATTTGTCATTTTTCGTATTTCTGATTTTACATATTTGTCATTTTACATATTTTTCATTTAACATGTTTGTCATTTTACATATTTGTCATTATACATATTTGACATTTCACATATTTGTCATTTTACATATTTGTCATTTTACATATTTGTCATTTTACATATTTGTCATTTTACATATTTGTCATTATACATATTTGACATTTCACATATTTGTCATTTTACATATTTGTCATTTTACATATTTGTCATTTTACATATTTGTCATTTTACATATTTGTCATATTACATATTTGTCATTTTACATATTTGTCATTTTACATATCTGTCATTTTACATATTTGTGATTTTACAGATTTGTCATTTTACATAATTGTCATTTTTCATATTTTTCATTTTACATATTTGTTATTTTACATATTTGTAATTTTACATATTTGTCATTTTACATATTTTTCATTTTACACATTTGCCAATTTACATATTTGTCATTTTACATAATTGTCATTTTACATATTTGTCATTTTACATATTTGGCATTTTACATATTTGTCATGTTACATATTTGTCATTTTCCATATTTGTCATTTTACATAATTGTCATTTTACATATTTGTCATTTTACATATTTGGCATTTTACATATTTGTCATGTTACATATTTGTCATTTTCCATATTTGTCATTTTACATATTTGTCATTTTACATATTTGTCATTTTACATATTTTTCATTTTACATATTTGTCATTTTGGATATTTGAAATTTTACACATTTGTCATTTTGCATATTTGTCATCTTAAATATTTCTCATTCTACATATTTGTCATTTTACATAATTGGCATTTTGCATATTTGTCATTTTACAAATTTGACATTTTACATATTTGAAATTATACAAATTTGTTATTTTACATATTTGTCATTTTACATATTTGTGATTTTACATATTTGTCATTTTACATATTTGTCATATTACATATTTTTCAGTTCAAATATTTTTTATTTTACATATTTGTCATTTTACATCTTTGTCATTTTACATATTTGTCATTTCACATATTTGTCATTTTACTTATTTTTCATTGTACATATTCTTCATTTTACATATTTGTCATTATACACAATTGTCATTGTACATATTTATCATTTTACATATTTGTCATTTTACATGTTTGTCATTTTACATATTTGTAATTTTACATATTTGTCATTTTATATATTTGTCATTTTACATAATTGTCATTTTACATATTTGTCATTTTACATTATTTTCATTTTACATATTTGTTATTCTACATATTTGTCATTTTACATATTTGCCAATTTACATATTTGTCATTTTACATATTTGTAATTTTACATATTTGTCATTTTATATATTTGTCATTTTACATAATTGTCATTTTACATATTTGTCATTTTACATATTTCTCATTATACATATTTGTCATTTGATATATTTGTCATTATACATATTTGACATTTCACATATTTCTCATTTTACATATTTGACATTTTACATATTTGTCATTCTACATATTTTTTAGTTTGCATATTTGTCATTTTTTAAAGTCATTTTAAATATTGGTCATTTTACATATTTTTCATTTTACATATTTGTAATTTTACATATTATTCATTTTACATATTTGTCATTTTACATATTTGTCATTTTATATATTTGTCATTTCACATATTTGTCATTTTACAAATTTGTCAATTTGCATATTTTTAATTTTACATGTTTGTCAGTTTACATATTTGTCATTTTCCATACTTTCTATTTTACATATTTTTAATTTTACATATTTGTCATTTTACATATTTGGCATTTTACATATTTGTCATTTTACAAATTTCTTTTTTTACATATTTGTCATTTAATATATTTGTTATGTTAAATATTTGTCATTTTACATATTTTCTATTTTACATATTTGTCATTTTACATATTTTTCATTTTACATATTTGTCACATTACATATTTGTCATATTACATATTTGGCTTTTTACATATTTCTCATTTTACATATTTCCAATTTTACATATTTGTCATTTAACATATCTGACATTTGACATATTTTTCATTTTACATATTTGTCATTTTACATATTTGTCAGTTTACATATTTGAAATTTTACATATTTGTCATTTTACTTATTTGTCATTTTACATATTTGTCATTTACACATTGTCTATTTTACATATTTGTCATTTTACACATTGTCTATTTTACATATTTGTCATTTTACATATCTGTCATTTTACATATTTGTCATTTTACATATTTGTCATTTTACATATTTGTCATCTTACATATTTGTCATTTTACATTTTTTTCATTTTACATGTGTGTCATATTACATATTCGTCATTTAAAATATTTTTCATTTTACATATTTGTCATTTTACCTATTTGTCATTTTTTATATGTGACATTTTTCATATTTATCATAGCACATATTTGTCATTTTACATATTTGTCATTTTACATATTTGTCGTACATATTTGTCATTTTACATATTTGACATTTTACATATTTGTCATTTTACATATTTGTCATTTTACATATTTGTCATTTTACATATTTGTCATTTTATATTTGTCATTTTACATATTTGTCATTATACATATTTGTCATCTTACATATTTGTCATTTTACATATTTTTCAGTTTACATATTAGACATTTTACATATTTATCATTTTACATATTTTTCATTTTACATGTTTGTCACTCTACTTATTTGTAATTTTACATGTTTTTCATAGTACATGTTTATCATTTTACGTATTTGTCATTTTACATATTTGTCATTTTACATATTTGGCATTTTACATATTTACCATTTTACCTATTTGTCATTTAACGTATTTGTCATTTTTAAAAGTGGCATTTTACAATTTTTTCATTTAACATATTTATCATTTAACATATTTGGCATTTTACATATTTGTCAATTTACATATTTGTCATGTTACATATTTGTCAATTTTCATATTTGTCATTTTACATATTTGTCATTTTACATATTTGTCATCTTAAATATATGCAATTTTACACATTTGTCATTTTACATATTTGTCATTTTACATATTTGTCATTTTACATAATTGTCATTTTTCGTTTTTGTCATTTTACATGTTTGTCATTATACATAGTTGTCATTATACATATTTGACATTTTCAATATTTGTCATTTTACATATTTGTCAGTTTACATATTTGTCATTTTACTTATTTGTCATTTTACATATTTGTCATTTTACATATTTTTCATTTTACATATTTGGCATTTGACATATTTGACATTCTACATGTTACTAATTTTACATATTTGTCATTTTACATATTTGTCAGTTTACATATTTGTCATTTTACTTATTTGTCATTTTACATATTTGTCATTTTACATATTTTTCATTTTACATATTTGGCATTTGACATATTTGACATTCTACATGTTACTAATTTTACATATTTGTCATTTTACTTATTTGTCATTTTACATATTTGTCATTATACATATTTGTCGTTTTACATATTTGTCATTTTACATATTTTTCATATTCCATATTTGAAATTTTACATATTTGTCATTATGCATATTTGACATTTTACATAATTATCATTTTACATATTTGGCATTTTACATATTTGGAATTTTACATATTTATCATTTTACATATTTGTCATTGTGCATATTTGTCATTTTACATATTTGTCATTTATCATATTTTTCACTTTACATATATGTCATTTTACATATTTTTCATTTTACATATATGGCATTGCACTTATTTGTTATTTTAACATATTTAGCATTTTACATATTTGTCATTTTACATATTTGTCACTCTATATATTTGTCATTTTACTTATTTGTCATTATACATATTTGACATTTCACATATTTGTCATTTTACATATTTGTCTATTTACGTATTTGTCATTTAACTTATTTGTCATTTTACATATTTGTAATTTTACATAATTCTGATTTTTCATCTTTGTCATTTTACATATTTTTCATTTTACATATTTGTTATTTTACATATTTGTCATTATACATATTTGACATTATACATATTTGACATTTTACACATTTGTTATTTCACATATTTGTCATTTAACATACTTGTCATTCTACATAGTTGTCATTTTACATATTTCTCATTTTACATATTTGTCATATTACATATTTGTCATTTTACATATTTGTCATTTTACATATTTGTCATTTTACATGTTTGTCATTTTACATATTTGTCATTTTACATTTTTGTCATTTAACATAATTATCATTTTACATATTTGCCAATTGACATATTTGGAATTTTATATAATTTTCATTCTACACATTTGTCATTTTACATATTTTTCATTTTACATATTTGTCATTTTACATATTCCTGATTTTACATATTTGTCATTTTATATATTTGTCATTTCACATATTTGACATTATACATATTTGACATTTTACACATTTGTCATTTTACATAGTTGTCATTTTACACATTTCTCATTTTATATATTTGTCATTTTACATATTTGTCCTTTTAATTATTTGTCATTTTACACATTTGTCATTTTACATATTTCTCATTTTACATATTTGTCATTTTACATATTTGTCATTTTACATATTTGTCATTTTTCGTATTTCTGATTTTACATATTTGTCATTTTACATATTTTTCATTTAACATGTTTGTCATTTAACATATTTGTCATTATACATATTTGACATTTCACATATTTGTCATTTTACATATTTTTCATTTTACATATTTGTCATTTTACTTATATGTCATTTTACATATTTATCATATTACATATATGTCATTTTACATATTTGTCATTTTACATATTTGTCATTTTACATATCTGTTATTTTACATATTTGTGATTTTACAGATTTGTCATTTTACATAATTGTCATTTTACATATTTTTCATTTTACATATTTGTTTTTTTACATATTCGTAATTTTACATATTTGTCATTCTACGTATTTTTCATTTTACATATTTGCCAATTTACATATTTGTCATTTTACATAATTGTCATTTTACATATTTGTCATTTTACATATTTGGCATTTTACATATTTGTCATGTTACATATTTGTCATTTTCCATATTTGTCATTTTACATATTTGTCATTTTACATATTTGGCATTTTACATATTTGTCATGTTACATATTTGTCATTTTCCATATTTGTCATTTTACATATTTGTCATTTTACATATTTGTCATATTACATATTTTTCATTTTACATATTTGTAATTTTGGATATTTGAAATTTTACACCTTTGTCATTTTGCATATTTGTCATCTTAAATATTTCTCATTCTACATATTTGTCATTTTACATAATTGGCATTTTGCATGTTTGTCATTTTACAAATTTGACATTTTACATATTTGAAATCATACAAATTTGTTATTTTACATATTTGTCATTTTACACATTTGTGATTTTACATATTTGTCATTTTACATATTTGTCATATTACATATTTTTCAGTTCAAATATTTTTTATTTTACATATTTGTCATTTTACATATTTGTCATTTTACATATTTGTCATTTCACATATTTGTCATTTTACTTATTTTTCATTGTACATATTCTTCATTTTACATATTTGTCATTATACACAATTGTCATTGTACATATTTGTCATTTTACATAGTTGTCATTTTACATATTTGTAATTTTACATATTTGTCATTTTACATACTTGTCATTTTACATAATTGTCATTTTACATATTTGTCATTTTACATTTTTTCATTTTACATATTTGCTATTCTACATATTTGTCATTTTACATATCTGTCATTTTACATATTTGCCAATTTACATATTTGTCATTTTACATATTTGTAATTTTACATATTTGTCATTTTATATATTTGTCATTTTACATAATTGTCATTTTACATATTTGTCATTTTACATATTTGTCATTTTACATATTTGTCATTAGACATATTTGTCATTTGACATATTTGTCATTATACATATTTGACATTTCACATATTTGTCATTTTACATATTTGTCATTTTACATATTTGTCATTCTACATATTTTTTAGTTTACATATTTGTCATTTTTTTATGTGTCATTTTACATATTTTTCAATTTACATATTTGGCAATTTACATATTTGTCATTTTACATATTTGTAATTTTACATATTTTTCATTTTACATATTTGTCATTTTACATATTTGTCGTTTTACATATTTGTCATTTTATATATTTGTCATTTCACATATTTGTCATTTTACATATTTGTCATTTTGCATATTTTTAATTTTACATGTTTGTCAGTTTACATATTTGTCATTTTCCATATATTCTATTTTACATATTTTTAATTTTACATATTTGTCATTTTACATACTTGTCATTTTACATATTTGGCATTTTACATATTTGTCATTTTTCAAATTTCTTTTTTTACATATTTGTCATTTAATATATTTGTTATTTTAAATATTTGTCATTTTACATATTTTCTATTTTACATATTTGTCATTTTACATATTTTTCATTTTACATATTTGTCATTTTACATATTTGTCATATTACATATTTGGCATTTTACATATTTCTCATTTTACATATTTCCTATTTTACATATTTGTCATTTAACATATCTGTCATTTGACATATTTTTCATTTCACATATTTGTCATTTTACATATTTGTCATTTTACATATTTGAAATTTTACATATTTGTCATTTTACTTATTTGTCATTTTACATATTTGTCATTTTACACATTGTCTATTTTACATATTTGTCATTTTACACATTGTCTATTTTACATATTTGTCATTTTACATATTTGTCATTTTATATATCTGTCATTTTACATATTTGTCATTTTACATATTTGTCATATTACATATTTGTCATCTTACATATTTGTCATTTTACATTTTTTTCATTTTCCATGTGTCATATTACATATTCGTCATTTAAAATATTTTTCATTTTACATATTTGTCATTTTACCTATTTGTCATTTTTCATATTTGACATTTTTCATATCTATCATAGCACATATTTGTCATTTTACATATTTGTCATTTTACATATTTGTCATTGTACATATTTGTCATTTTACATATTTGACATTTTACATATTTGTCATTTTACATATTTCTCATTTTACATATTTGTCATTTTACCTATTTGTCATTTTATATTTGTCATTTTACATATTTGTCATTAAACATATTTGTCATCTTACATATTTGTCATTTTACATATTTTTCAGTTTACATATTTTACATTTACATATTTATCATTTTACATATTTTTCATTTTACATGTTTGTCACTCTACTTATTTGTAATTTTACATGTTTTTCATAGTACATATTTATCATTTTACGTATTTGTCATTTTACATATTAGTCATTTTACATATTTGTCATTTTACATATTTACCATTTTGCCTATTTGTCATTTAACGTATTTGTCATTTTTAAAAGTGGCATTTTACAATTTTGTCATTTAACATATTTGTCATTTAACATATTTGGCATTTTACATATTTGTCATTTTACATATTTGTCATGTTACATATTTGTCAATTTTCATATTTGTCATTTTACATATTTGTCATTTTACATATTTGTCATATTAAATGTTTGCAATTTTACACATTTTTCATTTTACATATTTGTCATTTTACATATTTGTCATTTTACATAATTGTCATTTTTCATTTTTGTCATTTTACATGTTTGTCATTATACATAGTTGTCATTATACATATTTGAAATTTTCCATATTTGTCATTTTACATATTTGTCAGTTTACATATTTGTCATTTTACTTATTTGTCATTTTACATATTTGTCATTTTACATATTTTTCATTTTACATATTTGGCATTTTACATATTTGTCAGTTTACATATTTGTCATTTTACTTATTTGTCATTTTACATATTTGTCATTTTACATATTTTTCATTTTACATATTTGGCATTTGACATATTTGACATTCTACATATTTGTAATTTTACATATTTGTCATTTTACTTATTTGTCATTTTACATATTTGTTATTATACATATTTGACGTTTTACATATTTGTCATTTTACATATTTTTCATATTCCATATTTGAAATTTTACATATTTTTCATTATACATATTTGACATTTTACATAATTGTCATTTTACAAATTTGGCATTTTACATATTTGGAATTTTACATATTTATCATTTTACATATTTGTCATTGTGCATATTTGTCATTTTACATATTTGTCATTTAACATATTTTTCATTTTACATATATGTCATTTTACATATTTGTCATTTTACATATATGGCATTGCACTTATTTGTTATTTTAACATATTTAGCATTTTACATATTTGTCATTTTACATATTTGTCATTCTATATATTTGTCATTTTACTTATTTGTCTATTTACGTATTTGTCATTTAACTTATTTGTCATTTTACATATTTGTAATTTTACATAATTCTGATTTTTCATATTTGTCATTTTACATATTTGTCATTTTACATATTTGTTATTTTACATATTTGTCATTATACATATTTGACATTATACATATTTGACATTTTACACATTTGTTATTTCACATATTTGTCATTTAACATACTTGTCATTCTACATAGTTGTCATTTTACATATTTCTCATTTTACATATTTGTCATATTACATATTTGTCAATTTACATATTTGTCATTTTACATATTTGTCATTTTACATGTTTGTCATTTTATATATTTGTCATTTTACATTTTTGTCCTTTTACATAATTTTCATTTCACATAATTGTCATTTTACATATTTGTCATTTTACATATTTGTCATTTAACATAATTATCATTTTACATATTTGCCAATTGACATATTTGGAATTTTATATAATTGTCATTCTACACATTTGTCATTTTACATATTTTTCATTTTACATATTTGTCATTTTACATATTTCTGATTTTACATATTTGTCATTTAATATATTTGACATTTTACATATTTGACATTATACATATTTGATATTTTACACATTTGTCATTTTACATAGTTGTCATTTTACACATTTGTCATTTTATATATTTGTCATTTTACATATTTGTCCTTTTAATTATTTTCCATTTTACACATTTGTCATTTTACATATTTCTCATTTTACATATTTGTCATTTTACATATTTGTCATTTTACATATTTGTCATTTTTCGTATTTCTGATTTTACATATTTGTAATTTTACATATTTTTCATTTAACATGTTTGTCATTTTACATATTTGTCATTATACATATTTGACATTTCACATATTTGTCATTTTACATATTTGTCATTTTACATATTTGTCATTTTACTAATTTGTCATTTTACATATTTGTCATATTACATATTTGTCATTTTACATATTTGTCATTTTACATATTTGTCATTTTACATATCTATCATTTTACATATTTGTGATTTTACAGATTTGTCATTTTACATAATTGTCATTTTACATATTTTTCATTTTACATATTTGTTATTTTACATATTTGTAATTTTACATATTTGTGATTTTACATATTTTTCATTTTACATATTTGCCAATTTACATATTTGTCATTTTACATAATTGTCATTTTACATATTTTTCATTTTACATATTTGGCATTTTACATATTTGTAATGTTACATATTTGTCATTTTCCATATTTGCAATTTTACATATTTGTCATTTTACATATTTGTCATTTTACATATTTTTCATTTTACATATTTGTCTTTTTGGATATTTGAAATTTTACACATTTGTCATTTTGCATATTTGTCATCTTAAATATTTCTCATTCTACATATTTGTCATTTTACATAATTGGCATTTTGCATATTTGTCATTTTACAAATTTGACATTTTACATATTTGAAATTATACAAATTTGTTATTTTACATATTTGTCATTTTACATATTTGTGATTTTACATATTTGTCATATTACATATTTTTCAGTTCAAATATTTTTCATTTTACATATTTGTCATTTTACATATTTGTCATTTTACATATTTGTCATTTCAAATATTTGTCATTTTACTTATTTTTCATTGTACATATTCTTCATTTTACATATTTGTCATTATACACAATTGTCATTGTACATATTTGTCATTTTACATATTTGTCATTTTACATATTTGTCATTTTACATATTTGTAATTTTACATATTTGTCATTTCATATATTTGTCATTTTACATAATTGTAATTTTACATATTTGTCATTTTACATTTTTTCATTTTACATATTTGTTATTCTACATATTTGTCATTTTACATATCTGTCATTTTACATATTTGCCAATTTACATATTTGTCATTTTACATAATTTTCATTTTACATATTTGTCATTTTACATATTTGTCATTTTACATATTTGTCATTTTAAATATTTGACAGTTTGCATATTTTTCATTGTACATATCTGTCATTTTACATATTTGTCATTTTATATTTTGGTCATTTTACATATTTTCCATATTACATATTTGGCATGTTACATATTTGTCATTTTACATATTTGACACTTTACATATTTGTCATTTTGCATGTCATTTTACATATTTGACATTTTACATATTTGTCATTTTACATGTTTGTCATTGTATATATTTGTCATTTTACATATTTGTCATTTTACATATTTTTCATTTTACATATATGTCATTTTACATATATGTCATTTTTCATATTTGTCATTTTACATATTTGTCATTTTACATATTTGTCATAGTACATATTTGTCATTTTACATATTTGTCATTTTACATATTTGTCATTTTAAATAGTTTTTATTTTACATATTTGTCATTTTACATTTTTTTCATTTTACATATTTGTCATGTTATATATTTGTAATTTTATATATTTGTCATTTTACATATTTCTCATTTTACATGTTGCTCATTTTACATATTTGCCATCTTACGTATTTGTAATTTTACTTATTTGTAAAATATGTCATTTTACATGTTGTCAGTTTACATATTTTCATTTTACATATTTGTTATTTAAAATATTTGTTATTTTAAATTACATATTTAAATTTATATATTTGGTATTTTGAAAAACAATGACAAATATATAAAATGACAAATATGTACAATTTATATATTTTTCAGTATATTTTATATATTTTTCATTTTACCTATTTGTCATTTTACATAATTGTCATTTTACATATTTGTTAGTATACATATTTGACATTTCACATATTTGTCATTTTACATATTTGTCATTTTACATATTTGTAATTTTACTTATTTCTCATTTTACATATTTGTCATATTACATATTTGTCATTTTACATATTTTTCATTTTACATATTTGTCATTTTACATATTTGGCATTCTACATATTTGAAACTTTACATATTTGTCATTTTACATATATGTCAGTGTACATATTTGTCATTTTACATATTTGGCATTTTACATATTTGTCATTTTACATATTTTTCATTTTACATATTTGTCATTTTACATAATTTTTATTTTACATATTTGGCATTTTACATATTTGTCATTTTACATATTTTTCATTTTACATATTTGGCATTTAACATATTTGTCATTTTACTTATTTGTCATTTTACATATTTTTCATATTACATATATGTCATTTTACATATTTTTCATTTTACATATTTGTCATTTTATATATTTGTCATTTTACATATTTGCCATTTTACATATTTGTCATTTCACATATTTGTCATTTTACATATTTGGCATTTTACATATTTGTCATTTTACATGGTTGTCATTTTACAAATTTGTCATTTTACGTATTTGTCATTTTATATATTTGTCATTTTACATATTTGCCATTTTTCATATTTGTCATTTTGTTAAAGTAGCAAACACTTGTTGCTATTTGTGCTAGAATGTCTAGCTTAGACCTAGCCGGGTTTGCCTTACCACTTGACTCTTGCGTCTGTGTCCCTCGTAATTCTAGCTGTTGGGGGCCAGCGCACGTCCTGTCACCTGCGCACTAACCTGGAGGTGCACTCGCGCCAAAGGAGGGGGCCTTTCGCCCCCCCCTCGAGAGGGAGCGAAAGGCTCCCTCTCGCTGCTTGCATGGGCATCTAGATGCCCTTACTCGAGCATGTTGCACCATGCGACATGCTCGAGTGGGCTGACGTCACCTGCTAGGCGAGGCCGACCCGGTAGGGGTCGGTCCTCGCTCTCGTTCCACTCATTCTGTTCTAAGAAAACTCTTCGTCATCTGCCTCGATCTACCTTTTGCGACTAAGTCTTTTGCCTCGATCCTCCTCACAGCCCTCGAGAGCTCTCCCCTCACAACTCTCGAGAGCTCGCGCTCCCCTCACAGAATTTGAAAGGGACAGTTGGCCCCGTGGCTAACTCCCGACCCCATCCGACTTACCGCCCACTCTCTCCTCCATCGTCTCTCTCACACCCTCGCTGTGTCCTGTTCAACATGGCATCAAGCCTGTGAACGGGCCTGTGGTTTCCTCCCGCTTCCGCCGCTGCTCGCCGTCATCCCGCCCCTGCGGGCTTTCCCGCCGTCGCCGTCCCCCCTCCCGTCCCGGTGCTGCTGTGGTCGGCCGCATCCTTCTCCATCAGGTCCGCCCCTCTCGGGGCTCTCTCGTCGTTCCAAGCCCCCCCGTTTTGCTGCGCTTTGTGCTCCCTCCCCCCGTCTCTGGTCGTTTCTTTCCCTCATTTCCTATTTTCCCTCCTACTGCTCCTTTTTTCTGTTCTCTCACTCCCTTCGTTGTTTTATCTTTTCTCTCGTGCAGGTTCGCTCCCCACCGTCTCTCTGGATCTGGCATGCCTGTTCCTCCCCTCTGGTGCCCAGCCCCTGTCTCCGTCTCTCTCCTTTTGACCGCCGGGCCTCGACTCCGCTTCTCGGCTCCTCTAGCCGCCCGGCCTCAACTCCGCTTCTCCGTTGCTAGGCCTTAGTAATCCTAGGCTATCTAGGCTCCAATAGCTGTGGCTCTGGCCCTCCGGCTCTAGGCCGCTTAGCTCTCCCTCTAAAACTCTGAGACTCTGTTCTCTGAACATTGGCTCACGTGCCTGTGGCCTGTGGCCGCCCCCCCCCTCCCCGCTGTTTGTTTTTCTATCTGGCTCGTTGAGCCCGGGGCCGTCTGCCCCCAAGAGGCCTATTGGCCCTTCTAGGCCTTGTGGCCCTGTTGTTTTGCGCACTAGGACCCCCCCCGCTGGGTTTCGTCCCGGCCTTTCGTTCTGCTACCTTCTCCTTCCTCTCCTCTCTCCTCTCTCTTCTCTGTCCCCCTCCCTCCCCCCCCTCTCTTTACTCCTCTTCTCTTGTCTCTTCTCTGCTCGCTCTCTGCTCCGCCTCCTCTGTCGCTGTCCCCCCCTCCCCCTCCGCCTGCCTCTCTTCGTCCTTCTGTTTTCTCTCTCTTTCTCTCTCTCCCTCCTCCACTTCTCTCTCTCTTCCTTCTTTCCTCTCTCCCTGTGCTCCCTTCCTCACTCCCCACTCTTCCGCCCTTGCCCCCTAGCTCCTTCTGCCTCCTCTCTGCTCTCTGCTTTCCTTCCACCCCTCCCCGCTCCCTCCTCTCCTCTTTCCCCCTGCTTGTCTATCCATCCCGCCTCTCCCTTCCCCCCTGCTCACCCCTGTTCCCTCCTCCTCTCTCTTCCCTGCCCGCCCTCCCTCTCGTCTTCCCCTGCCTACCTTCTCCTTTCCGTCCCCTCCCTTCTCTTTGCTCTCCCCGCTCCTCTGCCCGTCCTTCACCCGCCTCTCTCGCCCTCCCTCTGCCTCGCTCCCCTTCTTCTCCTCTCTTTCTCTCTCACCTTGCTCTCTCCTTCTCCTTCCT
>SZWC01003680.1:139112-158873 GCA_023375785.1 Penium margaritaceum | reverse complement strand
CTCTTCCCCTCCTCCCTCCCCCCCCTCTTTTCCCCCTCTCTCTTGCCGTCCACCCCCCTCTCTGCTTCTTTTTCTTTGTGATCTCTTCCTGTGTCCCCTCGCCCTCCTCCTTGTCCCTTCTCCGCTCCCTTCTCCGCTCTCTTTGATCTCTCACCACCTTCTCCTCTCCCGTCTCTCCCTTCCCCATCTAATGAATTTCTCTAAATACACACCAATCACCATGGTTATCACTCCGCCTCCATTGTATGTTCGCTCATCCTGTAGTCGCTCGTTCCTCGCGGCCCTTGGCCCTCGCCCTGCTCCTAGCAGCGTCATGGCGGATCTAGGCCTCTCCGGCGCTCTGGCCGCCGCGGCCGCCACCCGGGCGACTCGTGATAAAGCCCCGGAGGTGTCAACTGAGGCGAGCCCCTCCGCCTCCATTGACACCGGCCTCATTGATGACTCCCTCGCCCTCTCCCCTCGCTCAGCTGCCGAGGTTGCCGTCACTGCGGCGCTCGCGGCGCTGCGCGGCCCTCCTTCCCCACCCCTCCATTCCCCACCTCCTACCCGGCCTCTTGCGTTCTCCTTCTCTGCGGCCATCCTCCATGCCCACGCTTCTCGCCACGTCGATGCCTCCCCTACCGTTCCCCCCATTCCTCCTGTCGCCGCTACCGCACCCGTCACTTCTGACCCTGACGTCCCCGGTGACCCCGTGCGCTCTGTCATTGCCCCCGCGGGTGTCGTCCTCCCTGTTCCGGCTGCTCCCCCTGGTGATCCCCTCGCCCCCGGCGGTCTCGTAGCTCCTCCGAGCGCTGCCGCCCTTGGCGGTTCAAGAGCCGGTAGCGGTGGCGTCATCCTTGGTGGCCCGCCTGCTCCTGGGACTGTCGTCCATTCTGGTGCCGCTCTTCCCTCTGGCCATGCCGTCATCCCCCCCAGATTTGTTGCTGCAGGTGGTGCACCCCCTGCTCGCCCTGTTATTCCACCTGGTGGTGCCTTGCCCGCCGGCAGCGCCTTGCCCGCCGGTGGCGCCTTGGCCGCCGGTGGCGCTCTGCCCGCCGGTGGCGCTTTGCCCGCCGGTGGCGCATTCCCCGCCGGGGGCGCCCCTCCCCGTGGTGACCCCGTTGCTGCGCTTGCCCTCGCCGTCACTCAGCTCGCCCGTCGTGATCTACGTCCCTCCGCTGCCCCGCCCCTTCCCCTGACTGCTGCTCCTGCTCACATCCCCGGCACCCCGTTTTGTGAGTGGTCCCCCCGTTTCATATCCTGGGCCCACATGCACGGTCTCTGGGAGTACTATGACCCATCTCCTTCCCTCCCTCTTGTTCATCCCGATCGTAGTGCCCTTGCTTTCCTCCTCCTATACTCCGCTGCCCCTTCGGTCTCCCTTCGCCAGCTTGATCGGTTTTCCCCCACCGCCGCTCTCCCTGCTCTCCCTCGCGAGGCCTGGACGACACTCCTTGCGCTTTATTTGTCTGACTCTCTTTGCTCCGCTTCTTCTCTTCTTGCTGAACTTTGGGCTCTCCGTCGCCGCCCTGACGAGTCCTTAGGCGCCTACCTGGGTCGCGCGGAGCTCCTCCAGAGTGAGCTTTTCATTGCGGGCATCTCTTTGTCTGATCAGGCCTTTGTCACCTCCGTCGTCGCTGGTCTTGGGCCCTCCTTCTCCGGCGCCCTCACCTCGTTCCCCCTCGCCCTTACCCCTCAGGCTGCATACCAGACTCCCGGCGCCGTCTGGCCAGTTCTTCTAGACAGGCTTCGCTCCTTTCAGGCGGTCTCCCAGATGATCGTCTCTGCTCCCGAGCCTGTTTTGACCGACGCTTTGCCCGGCCTTCTCCCCCCTGCGCCAGCTCATGCCCTTGCTGTTCGCGTCCCGCCGGGCAGGGCTGGTAGTGGTGGCGGCGGTGGTCCCGGTCCGCCCACGTGCTGGAACTGCGAGGTTGTGGGTCATCGTCATGATAAGTGCCCGCTCCCTCCGGTCCCCGATCTGCACAAGCGTATTGCCCGTCAGCGCGCCCTCCTCCGCGAACGACCCTACGTCGCTCCTGGTGCTCCTCCGATGGCGGTTCTCGGCGCACCTCCGCCTGTTGTTCCTGCTCGTCCACCGTCGGCGCCCGCCGCACCTCCTCCTCTCACCGAGGATGCAATCATCGCTCTCATTCGTCGCGTTCTGGCTGAGGGTGTGCTTGGTGGTTCACCGCCTGCTGGTACGTCTTCTCTCTTTGATCTTCTCGCTGCCTCTGCGCCCTGTCCCCCTTCCTCCGACGTCCCCTCGCGTGACTCTTGTCCATTTCCCTCTTCCCCTCATACGTCCGCCTATTGTCTTCTCTCCGGTTCTGAGCATGTCGTGGCTCCTTCTTGGGTGGTCGATGGTGCGGCG
The DNA here is from genome assembly GCA_023375785.1 of Penium margaritaceum. Taxonomy (NCBI): domain Eukaryota; kingdom Viridiplantae; phylum Streptophyta; class Zygnematophyceae; order Desmidiales; family Peniaceae; genus Penium; species Penium margaritaceum. The sequence continues at coordinate 156,523 of SZWC01003680.1, read as the reverse complement.
ACTGATCACATGTGTCCGACTCGCGAGTTGTTCACAGAGTTCAATCCTGTGTCTACGATCACCTAAGTGTACACTGGTGACGGGGCACCCCTTCCTGTGCTTGGTGTCGGCACAGTCTGTCTCACCTCGTCTGCTGGCTCCCTCACCTTGACCTCCGTCCTCTACGTCCCGGCTCTTGACTTTTCCCTCTTGTCCGTCCCCACTCTCAACGTCTCTGGTTTCTCCACCACCTATGCCCTTGGGCTCGTTGCTGTCACTGACCGCGCTAGTGGTCGCGTTGTCCTTTGTGGCCGACGGCCTCCCGGCGAGGGCCTCTATCAGGTCCTTGGCCCGCACTGTGTTTCTGCTCCCGCCGCCAATGCCGTCGCACTCGACGCTCTCTCAGCCTCAGCCCATGCCCACCTCCTTCATCGACGCCTTTGCCATCTTCCCTCTCCTGCTGTCGCTTCACTCCTTCGCACCCTTCCCGCTGACGGTCTTGCTGACCCCTCTTTCCGGGCCCCTTGCACTGCGGATTGCACCTTTTGTGCCGTTGGAAAGATGCATCGTCTTCCTTTTCCATCCTCATCCTCACGCGCGTCTGCTCCTCTTGAGCTCGTACATGCCGACGTTCTGGGTCCTCTTCAGGATGAGTCTCTCGCTGAGCATGCCACGTATGTTCTCAGCTTGATTGACGATTATTCTCGCTACACATGGGTCTTCTTCTTGCGGGCAAAGAGTGATGTTGCCCAGACTATCCAGTCATGGTATGCATCTGCGCAGTGCCAGAGTCGCCAGCAGTTACTGCGTTTTCGGTCCGACCGAGGTGGTGAGTTCTTTGGTGCCACAGCATCGTTCCTTGACCGTGAGGGTGTGGTTCATGATCTGTTCGTCCCCTACTCCCCACAGCAGAATGGGGTGGCTGAGCGCTGGAACCGCACTCTTGTTGAGGGTGTCCGCACCATGATGGCTGAGGCTGGGATTCTTGATCGGGCCCGCAGCTTCTGGTTTGAGGCAGCCAGCTATCGCACATGGGTTTGGAACCGGATCCCGCATGGGCCCCTTACCCCCGACACCACTCCGTTCTAGTTGTTTTTTGGGCGCTGTGCTGATCTCAGTCAGGCTGTGGTGTGGGACACTATGGCCACCGTTTACCTTGCCCCCCTTGCCTGGACGGGCAAGCTTGATCCACCTGGGCGCCTCTGAGTTACTCTTGGGGTTGCACCCCATTCTCGTGCACACCGCTTTTGGGACCCCGTTGCCCACCGCGTCATCGAGTCGTGTCATGCTCGATTCTTCGAGCAGCTGACTTATGGCGCCTTTCGTGCGGATCGTTGTGTTAGTTCCCCAGCCTCTGCCACTGCTTACACCTCCGACGGCCTTGTCGTTACTGGTGCTCCTCCTCCCCCTTCGCCTCCTCTAGTGGCCCCTTCCACACCCCTCGCGCCATTCGCCACCTTTGCTCCTAGCCCACTTCCTGTGCCCCCTTCGACCGCCCCGCCACTGCCCTCCCACTCCCCTCCCCCCGTCCTCCCTTCCTTCCCACCCCCCTCGCATCTCCCCCCGCCCCTCTCCACGGTCCCTCCTCTTCCTCCTACATCGATCCCTGCCCCCATGACAGACCCTCCTCCCGCGCCCGTCTCCACTCCTCGTCCCCCTCCTCCTTTACCCCCCTCTATCCTCCCGCCTCTCGTCCCTCCTCCGCCTTCCCTTCCCCCCTCGCATCGTCGCGGCGGTCCACCACCCATCTCTCCCCTCCCTCCCCTCTTACCGTCACCAGTACCGTCCCCTACCTCTCCTCCCGGCTTCCCCTCCTCCCCTCCTCCTGTTCCACCTGCCCTGACCGCGCCCCAGCTCGTCGGCTTTCCTCGTGCGCCGTCTTCCCCTCGCAGCGCTGGCCCTATTCTCCTTTCCATCGAGGAAATTCTGGAGGACGTCCCGTCTCGGGCGCCCCCCCCTCCCGGTCTGGTGGGCGACCCCGTCCTTCTCGCCGTGACCCCGTCTCCGCCAGCCTCGCCTGTGCCAGTCTCTCCTGCCCGTCTCTCGCCCGTTCCTTCGCTGGTCGACGTCCTCTCTCGCGAGACCCTTCCACCCCTTTCTCCTCCCTCCCCCTCCCCTTCGCCGTCAGTTATCCCCTCCTGTCCATCCCCCCCCCCGGCAGTTTCCCCTCACCCTTTAGTCCCTAGCCCGGCCTCTCTCCTCGGTGCTCCCTCTCGTCCCCGCTCGTGGATGCGTACACACGCCGCTTGGGCTCGGCCTTCCGCTCCTCCTCCCCCTCCTCCCCCTCCTCCTCTCTCCCCTCGTCCACCTCCCCCTGCTCCNCTCCCCCCCTGCACAATTCCTCCCACTATCGCCTCGTCCCCTCTCTCTTCCCCCCAGCCCTCCCCTCCAACGGTCTCTGCTTCCCTCCCTGCCTCCCCCCTTCCTCCCTCCTCTACTGCTGTGCTCCCTGTGTCCCGCCCCTTGTCGAGGTACACTCTCCATCCGGGCCACGCCCACGGTCGCCACTTCTTCCATCTCGAGTTTCGCCATGCACTCGATGCCTTCACTCATCACCGCTTCGTCAGTGCCCCGGCTTCTGCTGCTCGTGCTCTCGCAGTCACCTCTACTCCGCCCTCGTCTTCAACTCCGTCCCCCCTTGACGAGTCTGACACCCTTACTCTCGGCGACGCCCTTGCTCGTCCAGATGCCGCTGCCTGGCATGCGGCTTGTGTTGCCGAGCTTGCTGCCCTGGCTGAACATGGTGTTCTCGAACTCACCGACCTTCCTCCCGGTCGCATGGCCATCAAGGCCAAGTGGGTCCTACGCAAGAAGTTCACTGCCTTGGGTGCCCTCGACTGGTACAAGGCTCGCCTCACCGCCAAGGGCTACTCACAGGTCCCCGGCGTCGATTTCACCGACACTTATGCCCCTGTCGGCCGCTTCACGATGAGTCGCGTTGCCATCTTTCTCGCGGCCCACTTTCGGTGGGAGCTTCATCAGATGGACGTGAAAAATGCTTTTTTACACGGTCGTCTAGAGGAGGAGCTTTACATGGTCCAGCCTTCGGACTTCTCTGACGGTACAGGGAGAGTCTGTCGCCTTCTTCGCGCGCTCTATGGTCTCCGCCAGTCCCCTCGTTGCTGGAACAAAGAGCTCTCATCTACCCTCGTTCGTGGCGGTTTCCGTCCTAGCCAGTCTGACCCCTCCCTCTTCGTCGGCGGCACGACCCTAGTGCCTGCCTTCATCCTAGTCTATGTGGATGACCTCCTCATCACGTCTCCCTCCTCGTCTGCGATCTCCAAGGCGAAGGGTCTTCTCTCCTCGGCATACCGCATGAAGGACCTTGGCCTTGCGGCTATGTTCTTGGGCATGCAGATCGAGCGCCTTCCTGACTGCTTGCTGGTCCATCAAGAGCGCTACGTACAGACCCTTGGCGACCGCTTCGCCTCTGTCGTCGACCTCTCTCGTCCTCTTCTTGCCGCCTCCTCGCCCATGCCACCGGGCACTCAGCTCGCCCTTCGTGTGGCTCACGAAGCGGAGTCCGGTGAGCCCGAGTCCGCCGTCACCTTTCAGTCCATCATTGGCGCACTCACGTATCTCGCTGGCACCACGCGTCCTGACATCGCCTGCGCGGTTAACGTCTTGGCCCAATATGCCCGCAAGCCTCGCACGGTTCACCTTGACGCGGCTACGTATGTCCTGCGCTACGTCCTCGGGTCTGCACGTGCTGGTCTCGTCTTTCCGGCCGGGTCGAGCGTCCCTCCCCTGACAAGCTACGCCGACAGTGATTATGCTCGCGACTCGGACGCCCGCAGTCGTAGCGGTTTTGTCTTCCTCCTTGGCCCTGCTGCCATCTCTTGGCGTAGCGGCAAGCAGGGCTGTGTCGCTCGCAGCACTAGTGAGGCCGAGTACATGGCCTTGGGAGGAGCTGCCGCCGAGGCCGTGTGGCTTCGTCGCCTTCTCGACGAACTTCGTCTCCCCACCCCCGCCGTTCCCCTCCACACCGACAGTGAGAGTGGCTTGGCCATTGCCAGGAACGCTGGTGCGCTCCATCGTCGCACCAAGCACATCAACGTTGAGCACCACTACATGTGCGACGTGGTCGCGGCAGGCGATGTCTGTCTCCGGTTCATCTCCGCTGAGTTCCAGCTCGCGGACTTCCTCACGAAGGCCCTCCACCAGCCTGCCTTCGCTTCGAGCATCGCTTCGGTCGGCCTACAGACCCTGCCCCCGATTGACTGAGCTTCCTTTCCCTCCCACCCCTCTCTCTGCCTGCATCATTGGTCCTTGTTCGTTGCCCGCTCGCATGCTATATTTCCGCTTCGCTCTTGCCTTTCTCCCCCCCCGTGTGTTTCCCTTGCAGGCTCTCACGTACCTGACGTCATCCATCGCCGGCCGCTCGCATGCTACATCGTTGGTCCTCTGCTCGATGACCGCTCGTATGTTGCATCTCTGCTCCTTCCCATGCTGTACACTCCTCTCTGTGGGTGCGTCTCTTGCACGCTCCTTTCCACCCGATGTCCCCTGTCGCCGGCGTGATGTCTCCCAGTTGTCTCAGTATATTCTCCTCCCCACTCCTCCCCTTTCGCCCTCACGTGTCGCGTCGGTTTCTCCGTTGCCGTGTGCCCCTGGATGGTGGGATGCAGGTCCTTGACTCTCCCCGCCCTCGTTGTGTGCTTCGGGATCGCCACTCGTGGCCACGTGGAGCTCTCGGCCGTGTGTGTCGGCTGGGTGCGTCTCGCCGGGTGCTTAAGGCAAGGTGCTGCTGGCGGCGTGCTTCGGTGGTGCGCTTCCGGTGGAGTGCTTCTGGTGTAGGCGCTCCTGGACGCGTGCCACTGGCCGTGCGCTTCGGCTGGGGTCGTCTGGCCGGGTCTTGCGGCTGCATTCTTCCGGTGCTGCGGATGTGTGCTTCTGGAGAGGTCCTCTTGACGCGATGTCCCCGCCGGCTTCCTATGTCGCCATCTCCGCAACAGCATGCTCCAGTGTTCCCCTTGGGGCTTGTAGTGTGGTGTTCAAGCTTTCCGCTTAGCCCACTCACCCTTGCTTGCGCTATCGTGTTAAAGTAGCAAACGCTTGTTGGTATTTGTGCTAGAATGTCTAGCTTAGACCTAGCCGGGTTTGCCTTACCACTTGACTCTTGGGTCTGTGTCCCTCGTAATTCTAGCTGTTAGGGGCCAGCGCACGTCCTCTCACCTGCGCACTAACCTGGTGGTGCACTCGCGCCTAAGGAGGGGGCCATTCGCCCCCCCCCTCGAGAGGGAGCAAAAGGCTCCCTCTCGCCGCTTGCATGGGCATCTAGATGCCCTTACTCGAGCATGTTGCACCACGCGACATGCTCGAGTGGGCTGACGTCACCTGCTAGGCGAGGCCGACCCGGTAGGGGTCGGTCCTCGCTCTCGTTCCACTCATTCTGTTCTAAGAAAACTCTTCGTCATCTGCCTCGATCTACCTTTTGCGACTAAGTCTTTTGCCTCGATCCCCCTTACAGCCCTTGAGAGCTCTCCCCTCACAACTCTCGAGAGCTCCCGCTCCCCTCACAGCATTTGAGAGGGACAGTTGGCCCCGCGGCTAACTCCCGACCCCATCCGACTCTCACCGCCCACTCTCTCCTACATCGTCTCTCTCACACCCTCACTGTGTCCTGTTCAACACATTTTACGTATTTGTCACTTTAAATATTTTTTATTTTACATATTTGTAATTTTTTCATATTTTTCATTTTACATATTGGTCATTTTACGTATTTGTTATTTTACATATTTGTCATTTTACATATTTTTTGTTTTAAATATTTGTCATTTTATATTTGTCATTTTACATATTTGTCATTTTACATATTTGTTATTATACATATTTTTCATTTTACATATTTGTAATTTCACATATTTGTCATTTTCCATGTTTTTTATGTTACAAAATTTTCATTTTACGTATTTGTCAATTTACATATTTGTCATTTAACATATTTGTCATTTAACATATTTGTCATTTCTACATATTTAAAATTGTACATATTTGTCAATTTACATATTTTTCATTTTACATATTTGTCATTTTACATATTTGTCATTTTACATATTTGGAATTTTACATATTTGTCATTTTACATATTTGTCATATTACATATTTCTCATTTTACATATTTGTCATTTTACATATTTGTAATTTTACATATTTGTCATTTTACATATTTGTCATTTTACATATTTGTCATTTTACATATTTTTAATTTTACATATTTGTCATTTTAAATATTTGTCATTTTACACATTTGTCATTTTACATATTTGTCAATATACATATTTGTCATTTGACATATTTGTCACTATACATATTTGACATTTCACATATTTGTCGTTTTACATATTTGTCATTTTACATATGTCATTTTACATATTTGTCATTTTACATATTTGTAATTTTACATATTTTTTATTTTACATATTTTTTATTTTACATGTTTGTCATTCTTTCATGTGTCATTTTACATATTTGTCATAATACATATTTGGCATTTTACATATTTGTCATTTTACATATTTGTCATTTTACATATTTGTCATTTTACATATTTGTCATTTTACATATTTGTCATTTTACATATTTGTCGTTTTACATATTTGGCATTTTATATATTTGTCATTTTACATATTTGTCATTGTACATATTTGTCATATTACATAGTCGTCATTTTAAATTGTTGTCATTCATATATTTGTCATTTTACCTATTTTTCATTTCACATATTTGACATTTTTCATATTTATCATTTTACATATTTGTCATTTTACATATTTTTCATTTTACATATTTGTCATTGTACATATTTGTCATTTTACATATTTGACATGTTACATATTTGTCATTTTAGATATTTGTCATTTTACATATTTGTCATTTTAATATTTCTCATTTCACATATTTTTCATTATTCATTTTTTTCATTTTACATATTTGTCATTTTACATATTTATCATTTTACATATTTGTCATTTTACTTATTTGTAATTTTACATATTTGTCATAGTACATATTTCACTTTACATATTTGTCAGTTTACATATTTGTCATTTTACATATTTGAAATTATACATATTTGACATTTTACACATTTGTCATTTTACATATTTGTCATTTTACACATTTGTCATTTTATATATTTGTCATTTTACATATTTGTCATTTTAAACATTTGTAATTTTACATATTTCTAATTTTACATATTTGTCATTTTACATATTTTTAATTTTACATATTTGTCATTTTAAAAATTTGTCATTTTACATATTTCTCATTTTACATATTTGTCATTTTACATATTTTTCATTTTACATATTTGTCATTTTACATATTTGTCATTATACATATTTGACATTTCATATATTTGTCATTTTACATATTTGTCATTTTACATATTTGTTATCTTACTTATTTGTCAGTCTACTTATTTACCACATTACATATATGTCATTTTACATATTTGTCATTTTACATAATTGTCATTTTACATCTGTCATTTTACATATTTGTCATTTTACATATTTGTCATATTACATATTTCTCATTTTACATATTTGTCATTTTACATATTTGTCATTTTACATATTTGTCATTTTACATATTTATCATTTTACAAATTTGTCATTTTACATATTTGACATCTTACATATTTGTCATTTGACATATTTGTCATTTTACATATTCTTCATTTTACATATTTGTCATTTTACATATTTGTCATTTTACATATTTGTCATTTTACATATTTGTCATTATACATATTTGTCATTTGACATATTTGTCATTATTCATATTTGACATTTCACATATTTGTCGTTTTACATATTTGTCATTTTACATATTTGTCATTTCACATATTTGTAATTTTACATATTTTTCATTTTACATATTTTTTATTTTACATGTTTGTCATTCTTTCATATGTGTCATTTTACATTTTTGTCATAATACATATTTGGCATTTTACATATTTTTTATTTTACATATTTCTCATTTTACATATTTGTCATTTTACATATTTGTCGTTTTACAAATTTGTCATTTTATATATTTGTCATTTTACATATTTGTCATTTTACATATTTGTCATTTTGCATATTTTTCATTTTACATATTTGTCATTTTCCATATTTTTTATTTTACATATTTTTCATTTTACATATTTATCATTTTACATACTTGTCATTCTACATATTTGGCATTTTACATATTTGTCATTTTACATATTTCCTATTTTTACATATTTGTCGTTTAACATATTTGTCATTTTACATATTTGTCATTTTACATATTTGTCATTTTACATATTTGACATTTTACATATTTGTCATTTTACATATTTGTCATATTACATATTTGTCATTTTACATATTTTCTATTTTACACATTTGTCATTTTACATATTTGTCATTTTACATATTTGACATTTTACATATTTGTCATTTTACTTATTTGTCATTTTAAATATTTGTCATTTTACATATGTTATATTTTACATATTTGTCATTTTACATTTTTGACATTTTACATATTTGTCATTTTACGTATTTGTCATATTACATATTTGTCATTTTACATATTTTCTATTTTACACATTTGTCATGTTACATATTTGTCATTTTACATATTTGTCATATTACATATTTGTCATATTGCATATTTGTCATTTTACATATTTGTCATTTTACATATTTGTCATTTTACATATTTGTCATTTTACATATTTGTCATTTCTTTGGTCATAGTCAGTGACGTATGCATCCTTTGGTTGGTCACTGTGCACGGTAGCCACACCGTGCCACCACTTGTTGAAGGTCTTTGTACTTGCTAGTTAATAACTAGTGTTCTCAACTCTTTGTTTCCCCCTCTGACCATTTGTGACTCGTGTTATGAGTTTTCAACGTTGACCACACACTGTGAAATTCTGTTGGTCATGGTTAGTGGCGTATGCCTACTTTGCTTTGTCACTATACATGGTTGCCACGCCGTGTCACTACGCATTGAATGTCTTTGTGCTTTCTAGTTGATAGATAGTGTTCCCAAACCAATGTTACCCCCGCTGACTATCTGTGACTCTTGTTGTGAGTTGTCAACGTTGACCACATGAAGTGAAATTCTTTGGTCATGGTCAGTGACATGCATACTTTGGTCGGTCACTGTGCATGGTAGCCACACTGTGCCACTACATATTGAAGGTCTTTGTACTTGCTAGTCGATAACTAGTATTCACAAACCATTGTTTCCCCCTCTGACCATTTGGGACTCGTGTTATGAGATGTCAAAGTTCACCATACATAGTGACATTCTTTGGTCATGGTCAGTGACATATGCCTACTTTGGCTGGTCATTGTACATGGTAGCCACACCGTGCCACTACTTATTGAAGGTCCTTGAGCTTGCTAGTTGATAAGTAGTGTTCCTAAACCATCGTTCCCCCCTCTGACCATTTGTGACTCGTATTATGAGTTGTCAACGTTGACCACACACAGCGGACGTTCGTGTAATTGCGTGTAAGTATGTGTAAGTACGTGTAAGTGTGTGTGTGTACGTTCGTGTAATTGCCTTTAAGTACGTGTAAGTGCGTGTAAGTGCGTGTAAGTTCGTGTAAGTGCGTGTAAGTACGTGTAAGTGCGTGTAAGTGCGTGTAAGTGCACGTAAGTGTGTGTAAGTATGTGTAAGTGCGTGTAAGTACATGTAAGTGCGTGTAAGTGCGAGCAAGTGCGTGTAAGTGTGTATAAGTGTGTGTAAGTGCGTGTAAGTGTGTGTAAGTGTGTGTAAGTACATCTAAGTGTGTATAAGTGCGTGTATGTGTGTGTAAGTGCGTATAAGTGCGTGTAAGTGCGTGTAAGTGCGTGTATGTGTGTGTAAGTACGTGTAAGTACGTGTAAGTACGTGTAAGTACGTGTAAGTGCGTATAAGCACGTGTAAGTGATTGTAAGTTCGTTTAAGTACGTGTAAGTGCGTGAAAATGCGTGTAAGTACATGTAAGTGCGTGTAAATACTTGTAAGTTCATGTCAGTGGGTGTAAGTGCGTGTAAGTGCGTGTAAGTGGGTGTAAGTGCGTGTAAGTGCGTGCATGTGCGTGTAAGTGTGTGTAAGTACGTGTAAGTGCGTGTAAGTGTGTGTAAGAATGTCTAAGTGCGTGTAAGTGCGTGTTATGTATGCAAGTGCATGCAAGTGTGTGTAAGTACGTGTAAGTACGTGTAAGTGCGTGTAAGTGCGTGTAAGTGCGTGTAAGTGCGTGTAAGTTCGTGTAAGTGCGTGTACGTATGTGTAAGTGTGTGTTAGTGCGTATAAGTGCGTGTACGTACGTGTACGTACGTGTAAGTGCATGTAAGTTCGTGTAAGTTTTTGAAAGTGTGTGTAAGTGCGTGTACTTGTGTGTAAGTACGTGTAAGTGCGTGTAAGTACGTGTAAGTACGTGTAATCGTGTGTAAGTGCGTGTAAGTGCGTGTAAGTGCGTGTAAGTGCGTGTAAGTGCGTGCCAGTGCGTGCAAGTGCGTGTAAGTGTGCATAAGTGCGTGTAAGTACGTGTAAGTGCATGTAAGTACGTGTAAGTGCGTGTAAGTGCGTGTAAGTATGTGTAAGTGTGTGTAAGTACGTGTAAGTTCGTGTAAGTGCATGTAAGTTCGTGTAAGTGTGTGTAAGTATGTGTACATTTGTATAAGAGCGTGAAAGTGTGTGTAAGTTTGTATCAGTGTGTGTAAGTGCATGTAACTGCGTGTAAGTGCGCGTAAGTGCGTGTAAGTGCGTATGAGTGCGTGTGAGTGTGTGGAAGTGTGTGTAAGTGTGTGTAAGTGCGTGTCAGTGCATATACGTTCGTGTAAGTGCGTGTAAGTGTGTGTACATTCGTGTAAGTGTGTGTAAGTACGTGTAAGTGCATGTAAGTGCGTGTAAGTTCGTGTAAGTGTGTGTAAGTACGTGTAAGTGCGTGTAAGTGCGTATAAGTGCATGTAAGTGTGTATAAGTGTGTGTAAGTGCGTGTAAGTACGTGTAAGTACATGTAAGTACGAGCAAGTGCGTGTAAGTGCGTGTAAGTGCGTGTAAGTGTGTGTAAGTATGTGTAAGTGCGTGTATGTGCGTGTAAGTGTGCGTAAGTGTGTGTCAATGCCTATATGTTCGTGTAAGTGCATATAAGTGCGTGTAAATGCGTGTAAGTGTGTGTAAGTATGTGTAAGTGCGTGTAAGTGCATGCAAGTGCGTGTAAGTGCATGTAAGTGCGTGTAAGTACGTGAAAGTGCGTACAAGTGTGTGTAAGTTCGTGTAATTACGTGTAAGTATGTATAAGTACGTGTGAGTGCGTGTAATTGCGTGTAAATACATGTAAGTACGTGTAACTGCGTGCGTGTAAGTGCGTGTAAGTGCATGACAGTGCGTATAAGTGCGTGTAAGTGTGTGTAACTGGGTGTAAGTACGTGTAAGTGTATGTAAGTGTGTGTAAGTGCGTGTAAGTATGTGTAAGTGCGTGTAAGTGTGTGTAAGTGTGTGTAAGTGCGTGTAAGGGTGTGTAAGTGCGTTTAAGTACGTGTAAGTTCGTGTAAGTTCGTGTAAGAGTGTGTAAGTGCGTGGAAGTGCGTGGAAGTACGTGTAAGTTTGTGTAAGTATGTGTAAGTACGTGTAAGTGAGTGTAAGTGAGTGTAAGTGCGTGTAAGTGTATGTAAGTGTGTGTAAGTGCATGTAAGTGCGTGTAAGTACGTGTAAGTACAAGTATGTGTGTGTAAGTGCGTGTAAGTGAGTGTAAGTGCGTTTAAGTACATGTTAATGCGAGTAAGTGTATGCAAGTGCATGCAAGTGCGTGTAAGTGCGTGTAAGTGCGTGTAAGTGTGTGTAAGTAGGTGTAAGTTCGTGTACGCTCGTGTAAGTGCGTGTAAGTATGTGTAAGTGCGTGTTAGTACGTGAAAGTGCGTGTAAGTATGTGTACATGCATGTAAGTGCGTGTAAGTACGTGCAAGTGCGTGTAAGTGTGTGTAAGTGTGGTTAAGTGCGTGCAAGTACGTGTAAGTGCGTGTAAGTGCGTGTAAGTGTGTGTAAGTACGTGTAAGTCCGTATAAGTACGTGTAAGATCTTGTAAGTGCGTGTAAGTGTGTGTAAGTGCGTGTAAGTACGTGTGGGTCCGTGTAAGTTCCTGTAAGTGTGTATAAGTGTGTGTACATTTGTGTAAGTGCGCAAAAGTATGTGTCAGTGCGTGTAAGTGCGTGTAACTGCGTGTAAGTACGTGTAAGTGCATGTAAGTGCGTGTAAGTACGTGTGAGTGCGTGTGATTGCGTGTGAGTGCGTGTAAGTGCATGTAAGTACGTGTAAGTTTGTGTAAGTACGTATAAGTGTGTGTACATTCGTGTAAGTGTGTGTAAGTGCGTGTAAGTGCGTGTAAGTGCGAGTAAGTACGTGTAAGTGCGTATAAGTGCATGTAAGTGCGTGTAAGTGTGTGTAAGTGCGTGTAAATGTGTGTAAGTGCGTGTAAGTGCGTATACGTGCGTGTAAGTGCGCGAAAGTGCGTTTAAGTGAGTGAAAATGCGTGTGGGTTCGTGTCAGTGCATGTAAGTGCGTGTAAGTGCGTGTAATTGCGTGTAAGTGCGTGTAAGTGTGTGTAAGTGCGTGTGAGTGCATGTGAGTGCGTGTAAGTGCGTATAAGTGTGTGTACGTTTGTGTAAGAGCGTGTAAGTGCGTGAAAGTGCGTGTAAGTGTGTGTAAGTTCGTATAAGTTTGTGTAAGTGCGTGTAAGTATGTGTAAGTGTGTGGAAGTGCGTGTAAGTGTGTGTAAGTGCGTGTAAGTGTGTGTAACTGCGTGTAAGTACGTATAATTGTCTGTAAGTGCGTGTAAGTTCATGTAAGTGCGTGTAAGTACATGTAAGTGTGTGTAAGTGCGTGTAAATGTGTGTAAGTGCGTGTAAGAGTGTGTAAGTGCGTGTAATTGCGTGTAAGTACGTGTAAGTGCATGTAACTACGTGTAAGGATGTGTAAGTGCGTATAGGTGCGTTTAAGTGCGTTTCAGTGTGTGTAAGTTCATGTAAGTACGTGTATGTGCGTGTAAGTGCATATAAGTGCGTGTAAGTGTGTGTGTAAGTGCGTGTAAGTGCGTGTAAGTGCATGCAAGTCTGTGTAAGTGCGTGTAAATGCGTGTAAGTGCGTGTAAGTGCGTGTAAGTACGTGTAAGTACGTGTATGTGTGTGTAAGTATGTGTAAGTGCGTGTAAGTGCGTGTAAGTACGTATAAGTACGTATAAGTGCTTGTAAGGGCGTGTAAGTGCGTGTAAGCACGTGTAAGTTCACGTAAGTGCGTGTAAGTGCGTGTAAGTGCGTGTAAGTTCGTTTAAGTGCGTTTAAGTGCGTGTAAGTGCGCGTTAGTGTGTGTAAGTGCGTGTAAGTACGTGTAAGTGCGTGTAAATATGTTTAAGTGCATGTAAGTACGTGTAAGTGCTTGTAAGTGCATGTAAATGCGTGTAAGTGTGTGTAAGTGCGTGTAATTGTGTGTAAGTGTGTCTAAGTGCGTGCAAGTGCGTGTAAGTGCGTGTGTGTGTGTGTGTAAGTGTATGTAAGTGTGTGTAAGTTTGTGTAAGTTCGTGTAAGTGCGTGTAAGTGTGTGTACGTATGTGCAAGTGAGTGAAAGTGCGTGTGATTTTGTGTCAGTGCATGTAAGTGCGTGTAAGTGCGTGTAATTGCGTGTAAGTGTGTGTAAGTATGTGTAAGTGCGTGTGAGTGCGTATGAGTGCGTATAAGTTCGTATAAGTGTGTATAAGTGCGTGTAAGTTCGTGTAAGTGTGTGTAAGTGTGTGTACGTTCATGTAAGTGCGTGTAAGTACGTGTAAGTACGTGTAAGTGTGTGTAAGTTCGTGTAAGTACGTGTAAGTGCGTGTAAGTACGTGTAAGAGTATGTAAGTACGTGTAAGTACGTGTAAGTGCGTGTAAGTGTATGCAAGTGCATGCAAGTGCGTGTAAGTACGCATAAGTGCGTGTAAGTGTGTGTAAGTGCTTGTAAGTGGGTGTAAGTGCGTGTAAGTGCGTGTAAGTGGGTGTAAGTTCGTGTAATTATGTGTACGCATGTGTAAGTGTGTGCTAGTGCCTGTAAGTGCGTGTAAGTATGTGTAAGTACGTGTAAGTGCATGTAAGTGCGTGTAAGTCTGTGAAAGTGTGTGTAAGTGTGTGTAAGTGCGTGTAAGTGCGTGTAAGTGCGTATAAGTGCGTGTAAGTACGTGTAAGTATGTGTAAGTGCGTGCAAGTGCATGTAAGTGCGTGTAAGTGTGTGCCAGTGTGTGCTAGTGCGTGTAAGTTTGTGTAAGTGCGTGTAAGTGCGTGTAAGTGCGGTTAAGTGCGTGCAAGTGCGTGTAAGTATGTGTAAGTGCGTGTAAGTGCGTGTAAGTGCATGTAAGTGCATGTAAGTGCGTGTAAGTACATGTAAGTGTGTCTAAGTGCGTGTAAGTTCGTGTAAGTGCATGTAAGTTCGTGTAAGTGTGTGTAAGTGTGTGTACGTTTGTGTAAGAGCGTGAAAGTGTGTGTGAGTTCGTATCAGTGTGTGTAAGTGCATGTCACTGCGTATAAGTACGTGTAAGTGCGTGTAAGTGCGTATGAGTGTGTGTGAGTGCATGTAAGTGCGTGTAAGTGCGTGTAAGTGCGTGTAAGTGCATATAAGTTCGTGTAAGTATGTGTAAGTGTGTGTACGTTCATGTAAGTGCGTGTAAGTGCGTGTAAGTGTGTGTAAGTGCGTGTAAGTTTAAGTAAGTGTGTGTAAGTACATGTAAGTACGTGTAAGTGCGTGTAAGTACATGTAAGTGTGTGTAAGTGCATGTAAGTGCGTGTAAGTACGTGAAAGTGCATGTAAGTGTGAGCAAGTGCGTGTAAGTGCGTGTAAGTGCGTGTAAGTATGTGTAAGTGCGTGTAAGTGCGTGTAAGTGTGTGTAAGTATGTGTCAATGTCTTTAAGTTCGTGTAAGTGCGTATAAGTGCGTGTAAGTGCGTGTAAGTGCATGTAAGTACGTGTAAGTACGTGTAAGTGCGTGTAAGTGCGTGTAAGTGCGTGTAAGTGCATGTAAGTACGTGTAAGTACGTGTAAGTGCGTGTAAGTGCGTGCAAGTGCGTGGAAGTGTGTGTAAGTGTGTATAAGTGCGTGTAAGTGCATGCAAGTGCGTGTTAGTGCGTGTAAGTACTTGTAAGTACGTGTAAGTGCGTGTAAGTGTGTGTAAGTTCGTGTAATTATGTGTAAGTATGGGTAAGTGCGTGTGAGTGCATGTAAGTGCATGTAAGTACGTATAAGTACATATAAATGCGTGTAAGTGCGTGTAAGTGCGTGAAAATGCATGTAAGTGCGTGTAAGTGTGTGTAAGTGCGTGTAAGTACGTGTAAGTGCGTATAAGTGTGTGTAAGTACGTGTAAGTGTGTGTAAGTGCGTGTAAGTGCATGTAAGTGCGTGTAAGTGCGTGTAAGGGCGTGTAAGTGCGTGTAAGTGTGTGTAAGTTCGCGTAAGTGTGTGTAAGTGCGTGTAAGTGTGTGTAAGTATGCATGAGTTCGTATAAGTGCGTGTGAGTACGTGTAAGTGCGTGTAAGTGCGTGTAAATGCGTGTACGTGCGCGTAAGTGCGTGTAAGTGCGTTTAGGTTCGTGTAAGTTTGTGTAAGTGCGTGTAAGTGCGTTAAAAGTGCATGTAAGTGCGTGTAAGTGCGTATAAGTGCGTGTAAGTGCGTGTAAGTGCATGTAAGTGCGTGTAAGTGCGTGTAAGGGCGTGTAAGTGCGTGTAAGTGTGTGTAAGTATGTATGAGTTCGTATAAGTGCGTGTGAGTACGTGTAAGTGCGTGTAAGTGCGTGTAAATGCGTGTACGTGCGCGTAAGTGCGTGTAAGTGCGTTTAGGTTCGTGTAAGTTTGTGTAAGTGCGTGTAAGTGCGTTAAAAGTGCATGTAAGTGCGTGTAAGTGCGTATAAGTGCGTGTAAGTGAGTGTAAGTGAGTGTAAGTGCGTGTAAGTGGGTGTAAGTTGTGTAAGTACGTGTAAGAGCATGTAAGTACGTGTAAGTGCGTGTAAGTGCGTGTAAGTGTGTGTAAGTGCGTGCCAGTGCATGCCAGTGTGTGCAAGTTCGTGTAAGTGCGTGTAAGTGCATGTAAGTGCGGTTAAGTGCGTGCAAGTGCGTGTAAGTGCGTAGAGATGCGTGTAAGTGTGTGTAGGTGCGTGTAAGTGTGTGTAAGTGCGTGTAAGTGCGTACAAGTGCGTGTAAGTGCGTATAAGTGTGTGTAGGTCCGTGTAAGTGCGTGTAAGTGCGTGTAAGTTCGTGTAAGTGTGTGTAAGTGTGTGTACATTTGTGTAAGTGCGTGAATGTGTGTGTGAGTTCGTGTCAGTGCGTGTAAGTGCATGTAAGTGCTTGTAAGTGCTTCTAAGTGAGTGTAAGTGAGTGTAAGTGCGTGTAAGTGCTTGTAAGTGAGTGTAAGTGAGTGTAAGTGCGTGTATGTGCATGTAAGTGCGTGTATGTGCATGTAAGTGCGTATAAGTACGTGTAAGTGCGTGTAAGTGTGTGTAAGTGCGTGTAAGTGCATGTAAGTGCGTGTAAGTGTGTGTAAGTGCGTGTAAGTGCGTGTAAGTTTGTGTAAGTTCGTGTAAGTGCGTGTAAGTGTGTGTACGTTTGTGTAAGTGCGTGAAAGTGCGTGTGGGTTCGTGTCAGTGCGTGTAAGTGCGTATAAGTGCATGTTATTGCGTGTAAGTGCATGTAAGTTTGTGTAAGTGCGTGTGAGTGCGTGTGAGTGTGTGTGAGTGCGTGTACGTGCGTGTAAGTGCGTGTAAGTACGTGTAAGTTTGTATGAGTACGTGTAAGTGTGTGTATGTTCGTGTAAGTGCCTGTAAGTGCGTGTACGTACGTGTAAGTGCATGTAAGTTCGTGAAAGTGCGTGTAAGTGCGTGTAATTGCGTGTAAGTGCATGTAAGTGGGTATAAGTACGTGTAAGTTCATGTAAGTTCATGTAAGTGCGTGTATGTGGGTGGAAGTGCATGGAAGTGCGTATAAGTGTGTGTAAGTACGTGTAAGTACGTGTAAGTGAGTGTAAGTGAGTGTAAGTGCGTCTAAGTGTGTGTAAGTGCGTGTAAGTTCGTGTAAGTATGTGTAAGTGCGTGTAAGTGTGTGTAAGTACGTGTAAGTGTGTGTAAGTGCGTGTAAGTGCATGTAAGTGCGTGTAAGTGTGTGCAAGTGCATATAAGTGCGTGTAAGTGCGTGTAAGTACGTGTAAGTGTATGTAAGTGGATGTAAGTGCGTGTACATTCGTGTAAGTGCGTGTAAGTATGTGTAAGTGTGTGTTAGTGTGTGTAAGTGGGTGTAAGTATGTGTAAGTACGTGTAAGTGTGTGTATGTGTGTGCAAGTGCGTGTAAGTGCGTGTAAGTACGTGTAAGTGCGTGTAAGTGCGTGTAAGTGCGTGTAAGAGTGTGTAAGTGCGTGTAAGTGCATGTAAGTGCGTGTAAGTGC
>SZWC01003680.1:118984-139010 GCA_023375785.1 Penium margaritaceum | reverse complement strand
GTGTAAGTGCGTGTAAGTGTGTGTAAGTGCGTGTAAGTGCGTGTAAGTGCGTGTAAGTGCATGTAAGTGCGTTTAAGTGCGTGTAAGTGCGTGTAAGTGCGTGTAAGTACGTGTAAGTGCGTGTAAGTACGTGCCAGTGTGTGTTAGTTCGTGTAAGTGCGTGTAATTGCGTGTAAGTGCGGTTAAGTGCGTACAAGTGCGTGTAAGTGCGTGTAAGTGCGTGTAAGTTCATGAAAGTGCGTGTAAGTGCGTGTAAGTCCGTGTAAGTGCGTGTAAGTGTCTGTAAGTTCGTGTAAGTGCATGTAAGTGCGTGTAAGTATGTGTGAGTGTGTGTAAGTGCATGTAAGTGCGTATAAGTACGTGTAAGTGCGTGTAAGTTCGCGTCAGTACGTGTAAATGCATGTAAGTGCGTGTATAAGTACGTGTAAGTGTGTGTAAGTACATGTAAGTGAATATAAGTGCGTGTAAGTACGTGTGAGTGCGTGTGATTGCGTGTAAGTGCGTGTAAGTACATGTAAGTGCGTGTACATTCGTGTAAGTGCGTATAAGTGTGTGTACGTTCGTGTAAGTGCGTGTAAGTGCGTGTAAGTGCGTGTAAGTTTGTGTAAGTACGAGTAAGTATGTGTAAGTGTGTGTAAGTGCGTGTAAGTGCGTGTAAGTGTGTGTAAGTGCGTGTAAATGTGTGTTAGTGCGTGTAAGTGCGTGTAAGTGCGTGTAAGTGCGTGTAAGTGAGTGAAAGTGCGTGTGAGTTTGTTTCAGTGCATGTAAGTGCGTGTAAGTGCGTGTTATTGCGTGTAAATGGTTGTAAGTGTGTGTAAGTGCGTGTGAGTATGTGTGAGTGCGTGTAAGTGCGTATAAGTACATGTAAGTGTGTGGAAGTGCATGTAAGTACGTGTAAGTGCGTGTAAGTGTGTGTACGTTCATGTAAGAGCGTGTAAGTGCGTGTAAGTGCGTGTATGTTTGTGTAAGTGCGTGTAAGTACGTGTAAGTGCATGTAAGTGTGTGGAAGCGCGTATAAGTGTGTATATGTGCGTATAAGTGTGTGTAACTGCGTGTAAGTACGTGTAAGTGTGTGTAAGTGCGTGTAAGTACGTGTAAGTGTGTGTAAGTGCGTGTAAATGTGTGTAAGTGTGTGTAAGTGCGTGTAAGTGCGGGTAATGGCGTGTAAGTGTGTGTAAGTGCATGTAAGTGCGTGTAAGTATGTGTAAGTGCGTGTAGGTGCGTATAAGTACGTTTCAGTGCGTGTAAGTTCGTGTAAGTGCGTGTAAGTACGTGTAAGTACGTGTAAGTGCGTGTAAGTGTGTGTAAGTGTGTGTAAGTGCGTGTACGTGCGTGTAAGTGCGTGTAAGTGTGTGTAAGTGCGTGTAAGTGCATGTAAGTGCATGCAAGTCCGTATAAGTGCGTGTAAGTATGTGTAAGTGTGTGTAAGTGCGTGTAAGTGTGTGTAAGTTCGTGTCATTGCGTATGAGTATGTGTAAGTGGGTGTTAGTACGTGTAAGTGTGTGTAAGTACGTGTAAGTGCGTATAAGTACGTGTAAGTGTGCGTAAGTGCGTGTAAGTACGTGTAAGTGCGTGTAAGTGCATGGAAGTACATGTAAGTGTGTGTAAGTGCGTGTAAGTGCGTACAAGTGCGTGTAAGTGCGTGTAAGTGTGTATAAGTACGTGTAAGTGCGTGTAAGGGCGTGTAAGTGTGTATAAGTACGTGTAAGTTTGCGTAAGTGCGTGTAAGTGCGTGTAAGTGCGTGTAAGTGCGTGTAAGTTTGTGTAAGTGCATATAAGTGCGTGTAAGTACGTGTAAGTGTGTGTAAGTGCGTGCAAGTGTGTGTAAGTGCATATAAGTGCGTGTAAGTGCGTGTACGTTTGTGTAAGTTTGTGTAAGTACGTGTAAGTACGTGTAAGTGCGTGTAAGTACGTGTAAGTGCGTGTAAGTACGTGTAAGTGCATGTAAGTGAGTGTAAGTGCATGTACGTGTGTATAAGTGTGTGTTAGTGCGTGTAAGTGTGTGTAAGTACGTGTAAGTGCGTGTAAGTGCGTGTAAGTGCGTGTATGTATGTGTAAGTGCATGCAAGTGTGTGTAAGTGAGTGTAAGTGAGTGTAAGTGTGTGTAAGTACGTGTATGTACATGTAAGTGTGTGAAAGTACGTGTAAGTGCGTGTTAGTGCGTGTAAGTGTGTGTAAGTGCATGTAATTGCGTGTAAGTACGTTTAAGTACGTGTAAGTACGTGTAAGTGCTTGTAAGTGCATGTAAATGCGTGTAAGTGCGTGTAAGTACGTGTAAGTGTGTGCAAGTGTGTGAGAGTGTGTGTAAGTGCGTGTAAGTGCATGTGTGTGTGTAAGTGTATGTAAGTGCGTGTAAGTGCATGTAAGATCGTGTAAGTTCGTATAAGTGCGTGTAAGTGTGTGTATGTTTGTGTAAGTGAGTGAAAGTGCATGTAAGTTCGTGTCAGTGCATGTAAGTGCGTGTAAGTGCGTGTAATTACATGTAAGTGCGTGTAAGTGTGTGTAAGTGCGTGTTAGTGCGTATGAGTGTGTGTAAGTACGTATAAGTGCGTATAAGTGTGTGTAAGTGTGTGTACGTTCGTGTAAGTGCGTGTAAGTGTGTGTAAGTGCGTGTAAGTGCGTGTAAGTTCGTGTAAGTGCGTGTAAGTACGTGTAAGTGTGTGGAAGTACGTATAAGTGTGTGTAAGTTCGTGTAAGAATGTGTAAGTGTGTTTAAGTTCGTGTAAGTGCGTGTGAGTTTGTGTGAGTACGTGTAAGTGCATGTACGTGCGTGTAAGTGCGTGTAAGTGGGTGTAAGTGTGTTTAAGTGTATGTAAGTGCGTGTAAGTACGTGTAAGTGCGTGTAAGTACGTGTAAGTGTGTGTAAGTGCGTGTAAGTACGTGTAAGTGCGTGTAAGTGCATGTATGTGCGTGTACGTTTGTGTAAGTACATGTAAGTGCATGTAAGTACGTGTACATGTGTGTAAGTGCGTGTAAGTATGCGTAAGTTCGCGTAAGTTTGTAACAGTGTGTGTAAGTGTGTGTAAGTGCGTGTGAGTGCGTGTAAGTGCGTGTGAGTTTGTGTCAGTGCGTGTAAATGTGTATAAGTGCATGTAAGTGCGTGTAAGTGTGTGTAAGTGCGTGTTGTCAGAAGAATGCAATCACAAAAACAGTGGCTGCAGAAGCAGGTAAAAGCAGCGGGACATGCAGACGTACGTGAGCAGAGTGACGTAAGCGAGAGCGGTACGGGGAGTTGGTCGCGAGAGCTGATGAAGGCCGAGAAGCGAGGTTGCGGAGGTAGATAGGTTGATGTGAGAGAGAGTGCTGAGGAGAAGAGTGGCGGCTGGTGAAGTATGAGGGCTGAGCGAAGGAGCGAGAGTGACAGAGCGAAGTGTTGAGAGTTGGCGAAGACAGAAAGTGCGAGGGACGAGTAGGGCGAAGACACGGCGGCGAAGCCGCGGAACGAAAGGGGAACAGGATGAGCAGAACTGTTCTGGTTAAACTAGGAGGGAATGAACATCCTCCGTATATACTGCAGAACAGGACAAAAGGAGGTATTAACGGCTTCTTTCCGCTAGCCGGACGCGTGACGACGTGGTCGCTTATTAGGGGCGGCTCGGTCCTGGTAGAACGGTCGTGACCGACCAGCCGTTGCCAAAGTGGTTCGGTGCGGGACCTGAACCAGTATCGAGAACTCGGCTTATCCGAGGGATATATATTGTCAGGGAGACCTTGTCGAAGTCATATTTCTAACAGCCCCCCTGAATCCGACAAGGTACGAACACTTGAGTGCCTATAGGGCACCGTTGTCTAGGTTTCTTTGTCTTATGGGGGGATTCACCACTCGACGGAGGGAGAGGATGATCACGTTGCAGAGGTTTGGATTCCACGCTGCTGCCACAAGAGTGTGCCACATTGCTGCAACGGGTGACACTTCGTCGATGATTTTGTGGTAGACAGTATGGGTGGTGTCACGTAAGCATCCTTTAATGTCCTGCAAGGTTGTTGTATATGCCCTTGGGGGACATCCGGGGTTGTCATAAACTCCTTCCAGAAAGAGGGGGAGTTGATACCCGCGGAGGAAGGAGTGCTTTGTCTTGATTTGTATGCCACCATACCAGTCGTGGATGTTCTCTCCCAACTGATCAAGGACTGGAATGTGTGTCCAGTCGAGGGCTTGTAGTGTCATGATGGTTGGTCGTTGGAGATGTGTGACAGTTGCTGGTGTTTGTCTATCAGCGGGATTTGGCAGGATGGGTCGTTGTGGTGAAGGAATGGATGATGGGGTGCTGCAGG
Source organism: Penium margaritaceum (assembly GCA_023375785.1). Classification (NCBI taxonomy): domain Eukaryota; kingdom Viridiplantae; phylum Streptophyta; class Zygnematophyceae; order Desmidiales; family Peniaceae; genus Penium; species Penium margaritaceum. The sequence continues at coordinate 134,735 of SZWC01003680.1, read as the reverse complement.
GATGGACCACGTGCGCTGAAGGAGGCGTCGTCTTGGGAGCTGCTGTTTTGCCAGAAGGACGATGCGACAGGGCAGATCCGTGTGCCGAGTTGATGATGGAAGAAGAGTGATGGCAAAAGTTGATTGATGATGGAGTGGGCGCAGGGGCGAGCCGCGTGTGCTGAGGGAAGGTTCGGCGTGGGCGCGGGTCGTTGCGATTCGAGCGATACGACCGGACGGATCCTTGTGCCAAGCTGAGAGCGATGCGAAGCGAAGGAAGTGATTGATGGATTGAGTGGGTGCAGGGGCGAAACCTCGTGCGCTGCGAAGGCACAGCTTGGGCGTAGGTCGTCGCGGAAACGGCGATGCGACCGGGCGGATCCTTGTGCCGAGCGAAGACGAAGCGGATGATGGCGAAGAAATGATGGGCGATGGAGTGGGCGCTGGGGCGAAACCACGTGCGCTGAAGGAAGTTTTCGGCGTGGGCGCAGGTCGTCGAGGAGAAGGCGATGCGACCGGGCGGATCCTTGTGCCGGGCTGAGAGCAATGCGAAGCGGAGGAGGCAATTGATGGATAAGTGGGCGCATGGGCGAAACCACGTGCGCTGAAGGAAGTTTTGGCTTGGGCGCAGGCCGTCGCGGAAAAGGCGATGCGGCCGGGCGGATTCTTGTGCCAAGATGGAGGCGATTTGTGAAAGCAGAGGAAAACGATTGATTGATGAGTGGGCGCAGGGGCAAAACCACGTGCGCGAGGAGATGATGCTGATGCGGACGATGGATGGAAGGCAACGCGGAGGATGCTGATGATGAGGAGGAGGCGATGTGAAGACGATGCAGATGATGCTGAAGACGAAGAGATGGAGGTGAGGCAGAGGCTGGCGGCTGACGAAACTGAGGAGACTGGAGCGAGGAGGAAGAGGAATGATGGAGGCAGATGAAGATGAAGGCTGGAAGATGATGATGATGGAGCAGGTGGGAGGCAGAGAGCGACGCAGGCGGAGAGAGAGGAGATGAGACGCGACGCGGCAGGTGAAGGCGACACAACCACTTCTTTTCGCTTTCAGGAGAGTGACGGCTTGTTCCCCAGTTGGCTCGCAAGTGGGAGCAGGAAGACTGGTGGTGTCCGATATCCTGTCAGCTGGAAGAAATTGGCTGCGGCAGAGGAAGCCAGGCAGCGGGCAGGGACACTAGACTGCCGATGCCAGGAGAGTGACGGCTTGTTCCCCAGTTGGCTCGGAAATGGGAGCAGGAAGACTGGTGGTGTCCGATATCCTGGTAGCGGCAGCTTTGGCTGCAGCTGCTGACAAGACGAGGAGATGATGTGAGAAGGCGGCTCGAGAAGACAGATGCGGGCAAGATGAGGATGACAGCGAGGAAGGGGCAGATGAGGCTGATGAGGCGAGAGGAAAGGGAGGGAGATGCTGACGGAGGCAGACGTTGATGAGGGACGGCGGGTAGCAGAGAGCAGGAAGCTTCTTGGTAGTTGACGGCAGGCGGCGGCTCGAGAGTTGCTTGCCGCTGATGTGGGCGGCTTCGTCACCGGTAGTCGGCCAGGGGCGCGGAAATGGGCGCAGGGCCTTCTTAGGACGACGAGGCGTTTCTTCAGCGTAGAGAACTCGTCAGGCAGGACTGCTGATGTCAGCTGCGGATGAAGCGGAGAGGCGCGGAGTGACGGCAGCGGTGACAGAGGAATGTGAGCGGAAGCGATGGAGCGGGAGCGGCGGCGGAGGGATGACGCGGTCACGGATCTCCAGGTGATGTTGCCTGAAGCTCTGATACCATGTCAGAAGAATGCAGTCATGAGAACAGTGGCTGCAAAAGCAGGCAGAAGCAGCGGAACATGCAGACGTACGTCAGTGGAGTGACGTAAGCGAGAGCGGTACGGGGAGTTGGTCGCGAGAGCTGATGAAGGCCGAGAAGCGAGGTTGCGGAGGTAGACAGGTTGATATGAGAGAGAGTGCTGACGAGAAGAGTGGCGGCTGGTGAAGTCTGAGGGCAGAGCGAAGGAGCGAGAGTGACAGAGCAAAGCGTTGAGAGTTGGCGAAGACAGAAAGTGCGAGGGACGAGCAGGGCGAAGACACGGCGGCGAAGCCGCGGAACCAAAGGGGAACAGGATGAGCAGAACTGTTCTGGTTAAACTAGGAGGGAATGAACATCCTTCGTATATACTGCAGAACAGGACAGAAGGAGGTATTAACAGCTTCTTTCCGCTAGCCGGAAGCGTGACAACGTGGTCGCTTATTAGGGGCGGCTCGGTCCTGGTAGAACGGTCATGACGGACCAGCCGTTGCCAAAGTGGTTCGGTGCTAGACCTGAACCAGTATCGAGAACTCGGCTTATCCGAGGGATATATATTGTGAGGGAGACCTTGTCGGAGTCATATTTCTAACACTTGTAAGTGCATGTAAGTACGTGTGAGTGCGTTTAAGTGCGTGTAAGTGCATATAAGTGTGTGTAAGTTCGTGTAAGTACGTGTAAGTGCGTGTACATTTGTGTGAGTGCGTGTAAGTACGTGTACGTGCGTGTAAGTGCGTGTAAGCGTGTGTAAGCGATGGTAAGTTCATTTAAGTGCGTGTAATTGCGTGTAAGTGCCTATAATTACGTGTAAGTGTGTGCAAGTGCATGCAAGTGCGTGTAAGTGCGTGTGAGTGCGTGCAAGTACATGTAAGTGCGTGTAAGTACGTGTAAGTGCGTGTAAGTTTGTGTAAGTGAGTGTAAGTATGTGTAAGTACGTGTTAGTGCATGTACCTGCATGTACGTGCGTGTAAGTGCATGTAAGTGCGTGTAAGTGTGTGTAAGTGCGTGTACGTACATATAAGTGTGTGTAAGTGCGTATACGTGTGTGTAAATGCGTGTAAGTGTGTGTAAGTGCGTGTAAGTGTGTGTAAGTACGTATGAATGCGTTTAAGTGTGTGTAAGTGCGTGTAAGTGCGTGTTAGTGTGTGTAAGTGCGTCTAAGTGCGTGTAAGTGCGTGTATACGTGTGTAAGTGTGTGTAACTGTGTGTAAGTGCAAGTAAGTGAGTGTATGTGCGTGTAAGTGTATGTCAGTGCGTCTAAGTGCGTGTAGGTATGTGTAAGTGCGTGTAAGCACGTGTAAGTTCATGTAAGTGCCTGTAAGTACGTGTAAGTACGTGTAAGTATGTGTAAGTGCGTGTAAGTGCGTGTAAGTGCGTGGAAGCGCGTGTAAGCGATTGTATGTTTGTTTAAGTGCATGTAATTGCGTGTAAGTGCGTGTAAGTGCATGTAAGTGCGTGTATATGCTTGTAAGTTCGTGTAAGTGTGTGTAAATGTGTGCAAGTGCGTGTAAGTGGGTGTAAGTGCGTGTAAGTGTATGTAAGTGTGTGTAAGTGTATGTAAGTATGTGCATGTGCATGCAAGTACGTGTAAGTATGTGTAAGTGTGTGTAAGTGTGTGTAAGTGCGTGTAAGTGTATGTAAGTGTGTAGAAGTTCGTGTAAGTGCGTGTAAGTATGTATAAGTGCGTGTTAGTGTGTGTAAGTGTGTATAAGTATGTATATGTGTGTGTAAGTACGTGTAAGTGTGTGTAAGTCCGTGTAAGTACGTGTAAGTGCATGTAAGTGCGTGTAAGTGCGGTTAAGTGCGTGCAAGTGTGTGTAAGTGCGTGTAAGTGCGTGTAAGTACGTGTAAGTGCGTGTAAGTGCGTGTAAGTGTAGTAAGTGTGTGTAAGTGCGTGTAAGTTCATGTAAGTGCGTGTAAGTTTGTGTAAGTGCGTGTAAGTGTGTGTACGTTTGTGTAAGTATGTGAAAGTGTGTGTGAGTTTGTGTCAGTGCGTGTAAGTGTGTGTTACTGCGTGTAAGTGCATATAAGTGCATGTAAGTACGTGTGAGTGCGTGTGAGTGCGTGTAAGTGCGTGTAAGTGCGTGTATGTGCGTGTAAGTGCATGTAAGTTTGTGTATGTGTGTATATGTGTGTGTACGTTCGTGTAAGTACGTGTAAGAGCGTGTAAGTGCGTGTAAGTGCGTATAAGTTTATGTAAGTGCGTGTAAGTACGTGTAAGTGCGTATAAGTATGTGTACGTGCGTGTAACTGTGTGTAAGTGCGTGTAAGTGCGTGTAATTGCGTGTACGTACGTGTAAGTGCGTGCAAGTGCGTGTAAGTGCGTGTAAGTGTGTGTAAGTACATGTAAGTGCATGTAAGTATGTGTAAGTGCGTGTAAGTACGTGTAAGTGCGTGTAAGTGCGTGTCAATGTGTGTAAATTCGTGTAAGTACGTGTAAGTACGTGTAAGTGCGTTTAAGTGCATGTAAGTGCATGTAAGTGCGTGTAAGTGTGTGTAAGTGTGTGTAAGTGCATGTAAGTGTGTGTAAGTGCATGCAAGTGCATGTCAGTGCGTATAAGTGCGTGTAAGTGTGTGTAAGTACGTGTAGGTGCGTGTAAGTTCGTGTAGTTGCGTGTAAGTATGTATAAGTGCGTGTTAGTGCGTGTAAGTGTGTGTAAGTACATGTAAGTATGTGTAAGTGCGTGTAAGTACGTGTAAGTGCGTGTAAGTGCGTGTAAGTGCGTATAAGTATGTGTAAGTGCGTGTAAGTGCGTGTAAGTGCGTGTAAGTGTATGTAAGTACGTGTAAGTGCGTGTAAGTGCGTGTAAGTACGTGTAAGTGCGTGTAAGGGCGTGTAAGTGCGTGTAAGTACGTTTAAGTTCGCGTAAGTGCGTGTAAGAACGTGTAAGTGCGTGTAAGTGAGTGTAAGTTCGTGTATGTTCGTGAAAGTGTATGTAAGTGCGTTTAAGTTTGTGTAAGTTTGTGTAAGTGCGTGTAAGTGCGTGTAAGTACGTGTAAGTGCGTGTAAGTACGTGTAAGTGCATGTAAGCGAGTGTAGGTGAGTGTAAGTGCGTGTAAGTGCGTGTAAGTGTGTGCAAGTGTGTGTAAGTGCGTGTAAGTACGTGTAAGTGTGTGTAAGTGTGTGTAGGTGCGTGTATGTGTGTGTAAGTGTGTGCAAGTGTGTTTAAGTGCATGTAAGTACGTGTAAGTGTGTGTAAGTGCGTGTATGTGCATGTAAGTGCGTGTAAGTGCGTGTAAGTGTGTGTAAGTGCGTGTAAGTGCGTGTAAGTGCCTTTAAGTGCGTGTAAGTGCGTGTAAGTGCATGTAAGTGCGTATAAGTGCATATAAGTACGTATTAATGCGTATAAGTATGTGTAAGTGCATGTAAGTGCGTATAAGTGCGTGTAAGTGCGTGTCAGTATGTGTACGTTTGTGTAAGTGCGTGAAAGTGCGTGTGAGTTTGTGTCAGTGCGTATAAGTGCGTATCATTGCGTGTAAGTACGTGTAAGTGCATATAAGTGCATGTGAGTGCGTGTGAGTGCGTGTGAGTGTGTGTGAGTGCATGTGAGTGCGTGTAAGTGTGTGTACGTTTGTGTATGTGCGTGTAAGTATGTGTGAGTGCGTGTAAGTGCATGTAAGTTTGTGTAAGTGCGTGTAAGTATGTGTAAGTGCGTGTAAGTACATGTAAGTGCGTGTAAGTGCGTGTAAGTTCGAGTAAGTTCGTGTTTGTGCGTGTAAGTGCGTAGAAGTGCGTATAAGTGTGTGTAAGTGCATGGAAGTACGTGTAAGTGTTTGTAAGTGAGTGTAAGTGCGTGTAAGTACGTGTAAGTGTGTGTAAGTGCATATAAGTACGCGTAAGTATGTGTAAGTGCGTATAAGTGCGTGTAAGTGCGTGTAAGTGGATGTAAGTGCATGTAAGTACATGTCAGTGCGTGTAAGTGTGTGCAAATGGGTATAAGTGCGTTTAAGTACGTGTAAGTGTGTGTAAGTTCGTGTAAGTGCGTGTATGTCCGTGTAAGTGCGTATAAGTATGTGTAAGTGCATGTTAGTGTGTGTAAGTGCGTGTAAGTACGTGTACGTTCGTGTAAGTACGTGTAAGTGTGTGTAAGTGCATGTAAGTGCGTGTAAGTGTGTGTAAGTGCGTGTAAGTGCGTGTAAGTGTGTGTAAGTGCGTGTAAGTACGTGTAAGTGTGTGTAAGTATATATAAGTGCATGTAAGTGCGTGTAAGTATGTGTCAGTACGTGTCAATGTGTGTAAGTTCGTGTAAGTGTGTGTTAGTGCGTGTAAGTGTGTTTAAGTACGTGTAAGTGTGTGTAAGTACGTGTAAGTGCGTGTAAGTGCGTGTAAGTGCGTATAAGTACGTATAAGTGTGTGTAAGTGCGTGTAAGTACATGCAAGTGCTTGTAAGTGTGTGTAAGTACGTGTAAGTGTGTGTAAGTATGTGTAAGTGCGTGTAAGTTTGTATGATTGCGTGTAAGTATGTGTAAGTGCGTGTTAGTACGTGTAAATGCATGTAAGTACGTGTAAGTGCGTGTAAGTACGTGTAAGTGCGTGTAAGTGCGTGTAATTGCATGTAAGTACGTGTAAGTGCGTGTAAGTGCGTGTAAGTGCGTGTAAGTGCGTGTAAGTGCGTATAAGTGTGTGTAAGTGCGTGTAAGTGCGTGTTAGGGTGTGTAAGTACATGTAAGTACGTGTACGTTCGCGGAAGTGTGTGTAAGTGCGTGTAAGTGCGTGTAAGTGCTTGTAAGGTTGTGTAAGTACGTGTGAGTGCGTGTAAGTGCGTTTAAGTGCATGTAAATGTGTGTAAGTGCGTGTAAGTGCATGTAAGTGTGTGTAAGTATGTGTAAGTGCGTGTAAGTTCGTGTAAGTTTGTGTAAGTGCGTGTAAGTGCGTGTAAGTGCGTGTAAGTGCTTGTAAGTGCATGTAAGTGTGTGTAATTGAGTGTAAGTGAGTGTAAGAGCATGTAAGTGCGTGTAAGTATGTGTAAGTGCATGTAAGTGCGTGTAAGTACGTGTAAGTGCGTGTAAGTGCGTGTAAGTGCGTGTATGTGTGTAAGTGCGTGTAAGTGCATGTAAGTGCGTGTAAGTACGTGTAAGTGCGTGGAAGTGCGTGTAAGTGCGTGTAAGTACGTATAAGTGCATGTAAGTGCGTGTGAGTGCGTGTAAGTGTGTGTAATTGCGTGTAAGTGCAGGTAAGTGCGTGTAAGTACGTGGAAGTGTGTGTAAGTGTATGTAAGTGCGTGTAAGTGCGTATAAGTGCGTGTAAGTGCGTGTCAGTGCGTGTAAGTATGTGTAAGTGCGTATAAGTGCATGTAAGTGCGTGTGAGTGCGTGTAAGTGTGTGTAATTGCGTGTAAGTGCAGGTAAGTGCGTGTAAGTACGTGGAAGTGTGTGTAAGTGTATGTAAGTGCGTGTAAGTGCGTATAAGTGCGTGTAAGTGCGTGTTAGTGCGTGGAAGTGCGTGTAAGTGCGTGTATGTGTGTAAGTGCGTGTAAGTGCATGTAAGTGCGTGTAAGTACGTGTAAGTGCGTGGAAGTGCGTGTAAGTGCATGTAAGTGTGTTTAGGTGTGTGTAAGTGTGTGTAAATGCGTGTAAGTGCGTGTAAGTGCGTGTAAGTGCGTGTAAGTGCGTGTCAGTGCGTGTAAGTATGTGTAAGTGCGTATAAGTGCATGTAAGTTCGTGTAAGTTCATGTAAGTACGTGTAAGTGTGTGTACGTTTGTGTAAGTGCTTGAAAGTGCGTGTGAGTTTGTGTCAGTGCGTGTAAGTGCGTGTAAGTGCGTGTAATTCCATGTAAGTGCATGTAAGTGTGTGTAAGTGCATGTGAGTATATGTGAGTGCGTGTGAGTGCGTGTGAGTGTGTGTAAGTGCATGCAAGTGCGTGTAAGTACGTGTAAGTTCGTGTAAGTGCGTGTAAGTGTGTGTACGTTTGTGTAAGTACGTGTAAGTGCGTGTAAGTGTGTGTAAGTGCATGTAAGTTCGTTTAAGTGTGTGTAAGTGCGTGTAAGTGCGTGTAAGTGCATATGAGTGTGTGTAAGTGCGTGTAAGTTCGTGTAAGTGTGCGTAAGTGCGTGGAAGTTGGTATAAGTATGTGTAAGTACGTGTAAGTGCGTGTAAGTACGTGTAAGTGAGTTTAAGTGAGTGTAAGTGTGTGTAAGTGCGTGGAAGTGTGTGTAAGTGCGTGTAAGTGCTTGTAAGTACGTGTAAGTATGTGTAAGTGCGTGTAAGTGCGTATAAGTGCGTGTACGTGCGTGTAAGTACGTGTAAGTGCGTGTAAGTGTGTGCAAGTACATGCAAGTGTGTGTAAGTGCGTGTAAGTACGTATAAGTGCGTGTAAGTGCGTGTAAGTGCGTGTAAGTATGTGTAAGTTCGTGTAAGTACGTGTAAGTATGTGTAAGTGTGTGTTAGTGTGTGTAAGTGCGTGTATGTACGTGTAAGTGCGTGTAAGTACGTGTAAGTGCGTGTAAGTGCGTGTAAGTGCGTATAAGTGTGTATAAGTGTGTATACGTTCGTGAAAGTGTTTGTAAGTACGTGTAAGTGTGTGTAAGTTCGAGTAAGTGTATGTAAGTGCGTATAAGTGCGTGTAAGTGCGTGTACGGGCATGTAAGTGCGTGTAAGTGTGTGTAAGTGCATGCCAGTGCGTGTAAGTACGTATAAGTGCATGTAAGTGCGTGTAAGTTCGTGTAAGTGCGTGTAAGTATGTGTAAGTGTGTGTTAGTACGTGTAAGTACGTGTAAGTACATGTAAGTGTGTGTAAGTGTGTATAAGTTCGTGAAAGTGTGTGTCAGTGCGTGTAAGTGCGTGTAAGTGTGTGTACGTGCGTGTAAGTGCGTGTAAGTGCGTGTAAGTGTGTGCCAGAGCGTGCCTGTGCTTATACGTTCGTGTAAGTGCGTGTAAGTACGTGTAAGTGTGTGTTATTGCGAGTAAGTGTGTGTACGTGTATGTAAGTGCGTGTAAGTGCGTGTAAGTACATGCAAGTATGTGTAAGTGTGTGTAAGTGCATGTAAGTGTGTGTAGGTGCGTGTAAGTGCGTATAAGTTTATGTAATTGCGTGTAAGTATGTATAAGTGCGTGTTAGTACGTGTAAATGCGTGTGAGTGCGTGTAAGTGCGTGTAAGTACGTGTAAGTGCGTGTAAGTGCATGTAAGTGCGTGTAAGTGCGTGTAAGTGTGTGTAAGTATGTGTATGTGCGTGTAAGGGTGTGTAAGTGCGTGTAAGTGCGTGTAAGTTTGCATAAGTACGTGTAAGTGCGTGTAAGTGCGTGTAAGTGTGTGTACGTGCGTGTAAGTCTGTGTAAGTGCGTGTGAGTGCGTGTAAGTGCGTGTAAGTGCGTGTAAGTGCATGTAAGTGCGTGTAAGTACGTATAAGTGCATGTAAGTGCGTGTAAGTACGTATAAGTGCATGTAAGTGCGTGTAAGTACGTGTAAGTACGTGTAAGTGCGTGTAAGTGCATGTAAGTGCGTGTAAGTGCGTGTAAGTGTGTGTACGTGCGTGTAAGTCTGTGTAAGTGCGTGTGAGTGCGTGTAAGTTCGTGTAAGTGCGTGTAAGTGTGTGTAAGTGCGTGTAAGTGCATGTAAGTACGTGTAAGTGCGTGTAAGCGGGTGTAAGTGAGTGTAAGTGCGTGTAAGTGTGTATAAGTGTGTGTAAGTGCGTGTAAGTTTGTGTAAGTACGTGTAAGTGTGTGTAAGTGCGTGTAAGTGTGTGTATGTGTGTGTAAGTACGTGTAACTACGTGTAAGTGTGTGTAATTACATGTAAGTGCGTATAAGTGTGTGTATGTGCATGTAAGTGCGTGTAAGTGCGTGTAAGTACGTGAAAGTGCGTGTAAGTGCGTGTAAGTGCGTTTAAGTGCGTATAAGTATGTATAAGTGCGTGTAAATACGTGTAAGTGTGTGTAAGTGCGTGTAAGTGTGTGTAAGTGCGTGTAAGTGCGTGTAAGTGCGTGTAAGTATGTGTAAGTGCGTGTAAGTGCGTGTAAGTTCGTAAAAGTTTGTGTAAGTGTGTGTATGTTTGTATACTTGCGTGAAAGTACGTGTGAGTATGTGTCAGTGCGTGTAAGTGCGTGTGAGTGCGTGTGAGTGTGTTTGAGTGCGTGTAAGTGCGTGTAAGTGCGTGTAAGTACGTGTAAGTGCATGTAAGTTCGTGTAAGTGCGTGTAAGTGTGTGTACGCTCGTGTAAGTTTGTGTAAGTGCGTGTAATTGCGTGTAAGTGCATGTAAGTTTGTGTAAGTGTGTGTAAGTGCATGTAAGTGCGTGTAAATGCATGTAAGTGCGTGTAAGTATGTGTAAGTTTGTGATAGTTTGTGTAATTGCGTGTAAGTGCGTGGAAGTGCGTGTAAGTGCGTGTAAGTACGTGTAAGTGCGTGTAAGTACGTGTAAGTGAGTTTAAGTGATTAAAAGTGTGTGTAAGTGTGTGTAAGTGTGTGTAAGTGCGTGTAAGTACGTGTAAGTACGTGTAAGTGTGTGTAAGTATGTGTATGGGCGTGTAAGTGCGTGTAAGTGTGTGTAAGTGCGTTTAAGTGTGTGCAATTGTGTGCAAGTGCATGCAAGTGCGTGTAAGTGCGTGTAAGTACGTGTAAGTGCGTGTAAGTGCGTGTAAGTACGTGTAAAGTTGTGTAAGTACGTGTAAGTATGTGTAAGTGCGTGTTAGTGCATGTAATTGCGTGTAAGTATGTGTAAGTGCGTGTAAGTGCGTGTAAGTGCGTGTAAGTACGAGTAAGTGCGTGTAAGTGCGTATAAGTGCGTGTAAGTTCATGAAAGTACGTGTAAGTGCGTATAAGTGCGTGTAAGTGCGTATAAGTGCGTGTAAGTGCGTGTCAGTGCGTATAAGTATGTGTAAGTGCGTGTAAGTACGTGTAAGTGCGTGCCAGTGCGTTCCAGTGTGTGTAAGTTTGTATAAGTGTGTGTAAGTGCGTATAAGTGCGGTTAAGTATGTGCAAGTGCGTGTAAGTGCGTGTAAGTGTGTGTAAGTGTGTGTAAGTGCATACAAGTGCGTGTAAGTGCGTGTAAGTGCATGTCAGTGTGTGTAAGTGCGTGTAAGTGTGCGTGAGTTCGTGTAAGTTTGTGTAAGTGTGTTTAAGTGTGTGTACGTTTGTGTAAGTGCATGAAAGTGCGTATGAGTTCGTGTCAGTGCATGTAAGTGCGTGTAACTGCGTCTAAGTGTGTATAAGTGCGTGTAAGTGCATGTAAGGGCGTGTGGATACATGAGAGTGCATGTAAGTGCGTGTAAGTGCATGTAAGTACGTGAGTTTGTGTAAGTGTGTGTAAGTGTGTGTACATTCGTGTAAGTGCGTGTAAGTGCGTGTAAGTGCGTGTAAGTTCGTGTAAGTATGTATAAGTACGTGTAAGTGCGTGTAAGTGCGTATAAGTGTGTGTAAGTGTGTGTAAGTTTGTGTAAATACGTGTAAGTACGTGTAAGTGTGTGTAAGTACATGTAAGTGCGTGTAAGTGTGTGTAAGTGTGTGTAAGTACGTGTAAGTGCGTATAAGTATGTGTAAGTGCGTGTAAGTGTGTGTAAGTGCTTTTCAGTGCCTGTAAGTTTGTGTAAGTACGTGTAAGTATGTGTAAGTGCGTGTAAGTGAGTGAAAGTACATGTAAGTGCGTGTAAGTGCGTGTAAGTACATGTAAGTGCGTGTAAGTGTGTGTAAGTGTGTGTAAGTGCATGTAAGTGCATACAAGTGCGTGTAAGTGCGTATTAGTGCGTGTAAGTGCATGTAAGTTCGTGTAATTACGTGTAAGTATGTGTAAGTGCGTGTTAGTGCGTGTAAGTGTGTGTAAGTACGTGAAAGTTCATGTAAGTGCGTATAAGTGCGTGTAAGTGTGTGTAAGTGCGTGTAAGTGTGTGTAAGTGCGTGTAAGTGCGTGTAAGTGCGTGTAAGTACGTGTAAGTGTCTGTAAGTACGTGTAATTATGCATATGTGTAAGTCCGTGTAAGTACGTGTAAGGACGTATAAGTGCGTGTAAGTGCGTGTAAGTTCGCGTAAGTGCGTGTAAGTGCGTGTAAGTGCGTGTAAGTGCGTGTAAGTTCGTGTAAGTGTGTGTAAGTGCGTATAAGTGCATGTAAGTGCGTGTAAGTGCATGTAAGTGCATATAAGTGCGTGTAAGTGTGTGTAAGTGCGTGTAAGTTTGTGTACGTTTGTGTAAGTAGGTGTAAGTACCTGTAAGTGCGTGTAAGTGCATGTAAGTGCATGTGGGTGTGTGTAAGTGCATGTAAGTGAGTGTAAGTGAGTGTAAGTGCGTATAAGTACGTGTAACTGTGTGTAAGTGCGTGTAAGTATGTGTAAGTGCATGTAAGTGCGTGTAAGTGCGTGTATGTGCGTATAAGTGTGTGCAAGTGCATGTAAGTGCGTGTAAGTGTGTGTAAGTGCGTGTATGTGCATGTAAGTGCGTGAAAGTGCGTGTAAGTGCGTGTAAGTGCGTGTAAGTGCATGTAAGTGCATGTAAGTAGGTTTAAGTGCGTTTAAGTGCGTGTAAGTGCGTGAAAGTGCATGATAATACGTATAAGTGCATGTAAGTATGTGTAAGTGCGTGTAAGTATATGTAAGTGCGTGTAAGTGCGTGTAAGTTTGTGTAAGTTCGTGTAAATGCGTGTAAGTGTGTGTATGTTTTTGTAAGTGCGTGAAAGTCCGTGTGAGTTTGTGTCAGTGTATGTAAGTACCTGTAAGTGCGTGTAATTGCATGTAAGTGTGTGAAAGTGTGTGTAAGTGCGTGTGAGTGTGTGTGAGTGCGTGTAAGTACATGTAAGTACGTGTAAGTGTGTGTAAGTTTGTGTAAGTATGTGTAAGTGTGTGTACGTTCGTGTAAGTACGTGTAAGTGCGTGTAAGTGCGTGTAAGTTTGTGTAAGTGCATGTAAGTGTGTGTAAGTGCGTGTAAGTGCGTGTAAGTGCGTGTAAGTGCGTGTAAGTTTGTGTAAGTTTGTGTAAGTATGTGTAAGTGCGTGGAAGTGCGTGTAAGTGTGTGCGTGTAAGTACGTGTAAGTACATGTAAGTGAGTGGAAGTGAGTGTAAGTGCGTGTAAGTGCGTGTAAGTGTGTGCAAGTGCGTGTAAGTGTGTGTAAGTACGGTTAAGTGCGTGTAAGTGTGTGTAAGTACGTGTAAGTGTGTGCAAGTGCATGCATGTGCGTGTAAGTGTGTTTAAGTATGTGTAAATGCGTGTAAGTGCGTGTAAGTTCGTGTAAGTGCATGTAAGTATGTGTAAGTGTATGTTAGTGTGAGTAAGTACGTGTAAGTATGTATAAGTGCGTGTAATTGTGTGTAAGTGCGTGTAAGTACGTGTAAGTGCATGTAAGTGCATGTAAGTTCATATAAGTGTGTGTAAGTGCGTGTAAGTGCGTGTAAGTGCGTGTAAGTACGTGTAAGTTCGTGTAAGTGCGTGTAAGTGCATGTAAGTACGTATAAGTGCATGCAAGTGCATGTAAGTGCATATAAGTACGTGTAAGTGCGTATAAGTTCGTCTAAGTTCGTGTTAGTGCATGCAAGTGCGTGTAACTGCGTATAAGTGAGTGTAAGTGAAAGTGTGAGTGCGTGTGAGTATAAGCAAGTGAGTATAAGTACGTGTAAGTGTGTGTAAGTACGTGTAAGTACGTGTAAGTGTGTGTAAGTACGTGTAAGTGCGTGTAAGTATGTGTAAGTTTGTGTAAGTGCGTGTAAGTGCATGTCAGTGCGTGTAAGTAGGTGTAAGTTTGTGTATGTGCGTGTAAGTGCGTGTCATTGCGTGTAAGTACATGTAAGTACGTGTAAATGCGTGTAAGTATGCGTAAGTGTGTGTAAGTGGATGTAAGTACGTGTAAGTGTGTGTAAGTGTATGCAAGTGCATGCAAGTGCGTGTAAGTGCGTGTAAGTGCGTGTAAGTGCGTGTAAGTACGTGTAAGTGCGTGTAAGTTTGTGTAAGTGTGTGTAAGTATGTGTAAGTGTGTGTTAGTGCGTATATGTGCATGTAAGTACGTGCAATTACATGTAAGTGCGTGTAAGTGCATGTAAGTTCATGTAAGTGTGTGCAAGTGCGTGTAAGTGTGTGTAAGTACGTGTAAGGACGTGTAAGTGCGTGTAAGTGTGTGTAAATATGTGTAAGTGTGTGTAAGTGTGTGTAAGTGCGTGTCAGTGTGTGTAAGTTCGTGTGGGTGTGTGTACGTGCGTGTAAGTGCGTGTAAATACTTGTAAGTGCATGTAAGTACGTGTAAGTACGTGTAAGTGCGTGTAAGTGCATGTAAGTGTGTATACGTGTATGTAAGTGTGCGTAAGTGCATGCAAGTGCATGTAAGTGCGTGTAAATACGTGTAAGTGTGTGTAAGTGTGTATAAGTGTGTGTCAGTTCGTGTAATTGCGTGCAAGTATGTGTAAGTGCATGTTAGTGCGTGTAAGTGCGTGTAAGTACGTGTAAGTATGTGTAAGTGTGTATAAGCACGTGTAAGTGCGTGTAAGTGCGTGTAAGTATGTATAAGTACGTGTAAGTGCGTATAAGTATGTGTAAGTGTGTGTAAGCGCATGTAAGTGCGTGTAAGTATGTGTAAGTACGTGTTAGTGCGTGTAAGTGCGTGTAAGTACGTGTAAGTACGTGTAAGTGTGTGTAAGTGCGTGTAAGTTCCTATAAGTGTGTGTAAGTGCGTGTAAGTGCTCGTAAGTGCGTATAAGTGTGTGTAAGTACGCGTAAGTGCGTGTAAGTATGTGTAAGTGCATGTAAGTGCATGTAAGTGCGTGTCAGTGCATGTAAGTTCGTGTAAGTGTGTGTAAGTGCATCTAAGTGCGTATAAGTGCGTGTAAGTACGTGTAAGTATGTGTAAGTGCGTGTAAGTGTGTGTAAGTGCATGTAAGTGCGTGTAAGTGCATGCAAGTACGTGTAAGTGCGTGTAAGTACGTGTAAGTGCATGTAAGTGCGTGTAAGTGCGTGTAAGTACGTGTAAGTTTGTGTAATTGCGTCTAAGTATGTTTAAGTGCGTGTTAGTGTGTATAAGTGTGTGTAAGTATGTGTAAGTACGTGTTAGTATGTGTAAGTGCGTGTAAGTACGTGTAAGTACGTGTAAGTACGTGCAAGTGCGTGTAAGTGCGTGTAAGTGCTTGTAAGTGTTTGTAAGTGCGTGTAAGTGCGTGTAAGTGCGTGTAAGTGTGTGTAAGTATGTATAAATGCGTGTAAGGGCGTGTAAGTGCGTGTAAGTCCGTGTAAGTATGTGTAAGTGTATGTAAGTGCGTGTAAGTGCTTATAAGTTTGTGTAAGTACGTGTAAGTACGTGTAAGTGCGTGTAAGTGTGTGTAAATGCTTGTAAGTGTGTGTAAGTGCGTATAAGTGTGTGTAAGTATGTATAAGTGCGTGTAAGAACGTGTAATTGTGTGTAAGTGCGTGTAAGTTTATGTAAGTGTGTGTAAGTGTGTGTAAGTGGGTGTAATTGCGTGTTCATGTGTGTAAGTTTGTGTAAGTGCCTGTAAGTGCGTGTAAGTCCATGTAAGTGCGTGTAAGTACGTGTAAGTGCGTGTAAGTGCGTGTAAGTGCGTGTAATTTCGTATAAGTTTGTGTAAGTGCGTGTAAGTGCGTATAAGTGCGTGTAATTGCGTATAAGTTTGTGTAAGTACGTGTAAGTGATTGTAAGGGAGTGTAAGTACGTATAAGTGTGTGTAAGTGTGTGTAAGTGCGTGTAAGTGTGTGTAAGTACATGTAAGTGCGTGTAAGTGTGTGTAAGTACGTGTAAGTACATGTAAGTACGTGTATGTGCGTGTATGTGCGTGTATGTGCGTATAAGTGCGTCTAAGTGCGTGTAAGTGCATGTAAGTGTGTGTAAGTTTGTGTAAGTGCGTGGAAGTGCGTGTAAGTGCGTGTAAGTGCGTGTAGGTGCGTGTAAGTGCGTGTAAGTGCGTGTAAGTTCGTGTACGTGCGTGTAAGTACGTGTAAGTACTAGGACTCGGACTCGGACTCGGACTAGGAATCGGACTGGGACTCGGACTAGGACTCGGACTGGGACTCGGACTGGGACTCGGACTGGGACTCGGACTGGGACTCGGACTGGGACTC